>BQNB010068826.1:0-33710 GCA_026074375.1 Tanacetum coccineum
AAGAGGCTTATCCCGATTCGAAATACTGTGAACGGCACATGCATAGAGGCCGAAACCGTTCAAGAAAGCCTGTGGAACTCAACAACATGTCATCAGCACCACCACCAACAGCCATTCCAATGATCACTAAATCCACAAATTATCCTTCTCCAAATTCACATCCACTGATCTCTTCTTCGGACTATTATAATAATGCCACCAATCATCTTTCGTCGTATTCTAGGCCGAATTCTGTTGCTGGTCTTGGTAATGTTTTGTCATCTCAAGATCACTTCTTGTTGGATTCTAGCCCATACAGGTTGGTTTTTGTTTTTAACTTTGTGGGTATGTTTGACAAGAAGCGTTTAAGAGCGTTCAATGGTTAGCGTTTAGAATTGAAAGCTCAAAGTGTTTAGCTTTTATTTTCCTGTCATTTTACACTTTATAATTACATATACAACTACGTTACCAAACACTTTTATGAAAGAAACAGCTACGCTAACTGCTACTCATTTTTAACATTTTGAGTGAATGCATATAACAATGCAGAAAAAGGTATGGTGGAATGAAAGAGGAGATAGATGAGCTTCCATTTTTTTCGGAATTATCGGGAGCAATAAAGACATCATCAATGGGACTAAATGATTCATCTTGGCAATTGGAACCATTGGCTATAAACAATTCCTACTCAAAGCAAAGAGCTTTTTCGGGTTATCATCAAAATGGATACAACTCATATCAACAGCAAGATCAAAGCTATTGTGATCAGTTTGGTTTGAAACTCGACAAAAAAGACGAACCTCAGAAAGTAATGCATCATTTCTTTGATGAATTGCCACCAAATGAGAAAGATTGTTCCACTACTCAACTCTCAATTTCCATCCCTAGTTCAGCTCATGACTTCTTCCTGTCACATAATGGTAATATTAATAATCTTGCCATTCTAGGGGGTGTCTGTTTAAGCTTATTTGTGAGCTTACGAGCTATATGACATCGGCTTATTATGGGATTTATGAGATTTGTGGGCTTCTTTCTCAAAATAAGCCGAAATCATATGAGCTTGTAAGCCCACAAATAAGCCTAAACAAACACCAACTAGCTAGAACTTTTGTTAATAATGATTTCTTATTAGTAACATAAGTCATATGTTTATTTGCAGATAAATGAGGTCAAAGAAGCACTTCACTTGGTTAACAATAATAGTGGTAGTTCATTAGTGTTAAAATGTGTGTTGTTAGTTGTTACCTTCAAAAAAAGTTTTTTTTTTTTTTTATAATATTTGTTTCTTTTTAAATGTTTTGTCTTTATTTGATTGAATGGGGTCAATCAAAACTCTGAAAGTTTTGCAGCATGTTTTGTATGTTTGCATATCTAGATTGACATCTTCTTCAACATCTTTTATTGTTTTTCTATTTGGTTGCTTTGTGCCCTCTAAACTTTAGGTTAAATGATGTATAAATAAGAAACTAAACCCACAGTAAAAGTAGAAAAAAAAACAAAATAGAATCTGACCTTGGAAAAAAAAATTGAATTTTTTTTTGTTCAGCATCTGTTGACAAAGAAATTTGAAACAAGTATTCGGTGTCGGAGTTAAGTCTCTAAGAAAAGTTAGTCGGTATCTAAAAAGACTGTTCGACGTCAAGGTTTTCCCTCATCGAACCTTTCATGAATATATCATAACTAATATACGAGGATGAACACATACTTACCAGAGGTTTTTTTGAAAGCAGTCCTCGGCACATAAACAATTTGTATAAAAAAGTGTATAAAACAAAATGCTCACAACAGAATTCTGAGTTTATAGGGGCCATATGTTTTAATATTGCCTTTTTTTTAATCTTGTCTCTTGTGTATATTATTTTTCTCTCTTTTGATTATTGTTAATTGTTTTGTCCTTCCCAAGAGCCTAAGATGAAACCTAACTTACAACAACACTAGACTTTTTTTTTTCAAATGCTAAAAACAAAGATAACACACACATGCTAGCAATGCTTCTCTCGAGGTCATATGTCACAAATTTATTCTTAAACAAGTTTATATTTATTTATGTGACAAATACAAAGTTTTTTTTTTTTTTTTTTAACGGCAAAGATGAAATATATAAAAAAAGAGTCTAGCAATACGCTAGAAACTTAAAGTACAATAGAGTCAACAAAAAGAATTACATAAAATCAAAAAATGGTAAAATCCCGAGACTTTAACTGCGAGGGAATCAAAAGGGATGAAAAAACCATTTGACACTAAGGCGACGTATCGGGTTATTTTCACTCGGCAAAAAGAAAAACCCCCCATCCCGGAGGCCGAGCAAACCGGTTTTCACTTCGGATGGATTTTTTGAATGAAACCCCAAACACTCCCGAGAAAGGGGATGAAAAGAAGAACCATCCTCCAAAACCGACGATGAATGCCAAACGAAAAAACTTGCGTATAAGTACGTCAACCCAGCTGAACTTGAACGCCAGCTTCAGAAAAAACAAAAGCAAAAGCAGCTCTAACCATTGCCATTACGCGCGATCGAAAGGAGATACATAAGCCAGTCATTCCAAGATACAAATACAAAGTTTTACTAGCTTTAAGTTCAAAATGTACCTCTCTTGGCTTGATTTCATACCTTCTAAAATGCATTCGATCTTAAAATAAACATGTTTAGAATAAGTCGATGTGAAAATATGAATGACCTAGTGGTAAGGTCTTTAATTTTCATACAGAGGAGATTAATGGTTCAATCCTCGTTAGCTGTGTATATTTGGGACTTGAGAGTGGTCACATAGTTTTTTCAAGTCAAAGACCAGATGAAAAAAGAAAGTAAAATTGAAGCAATAGTAATGACACACAATATGTTTGGCGGAAGGGCTTATTGAGGCTTGTGCTTTTAAAATAAGCCGGCTTATAAAATAAGTCTTGTTTGTCACGCGGGTTTATGAAAAGGCTTATAAGTCATAAGTCTTTATAAGGCTCACACTCATAAAAGGGGCTAAAAACTTTAGACCGGGGCTTTTAAACCATAAATTACTTAATTTACTCATAAAAATATCTAACATATACTAAAAACTCATTTAATTATGTTTTTTTTTTGGTAATTTTCAATGTTGCAAAACAGGGTCTACAAGGCCGATTACGCGCTACAAGGCCACCAACCTTGCCGATTAATGTAACAAGGTCAAACAAATAGGTCAACCTTAGTCAACGGCGATCAAGAGTGGTCAAACTTGCCAGAAACCTTCTAATCTTGCCGGAAGTACCTAAAACTCACTGTAAGATTGTTTTAATCACTTATAGTAAATGTTTTAATCTATTCCAAGTTTTTTTTTTTTTAAATCTTGCCAATAATATCAAAAACTAGCCAAAAATACACAAAACTTGGCTGAAATACCCAAATTTTGCCAAAATGCCAATCCGAATAATCGTCGATTAATCCCGTCTTGACCGATTACAAGCTACAAGGTGGTCGACCGCCCAGCTAACGATTCACGATTTTTGCAACCTTGGTAATTTTGCAATAATAAGCCTTAGCCTCAGCTCACTTGTTAAACAAGTTTACAAAAATACAAATTTTAATTTCGACTTATAATATAAGCCTTAGCCTCAGCTCTAACTCATTACCAAAAAAATACCCATGGAGAATAGAAGATATGAAAATGTGTCATGAAAGATTTGAATGTTTGGTGGTGAGCAAGTCAGGCACACGCGTGTGACAGAAAATATGAGTCACAATAAAAATAATTCAAATAGAGAATCCTGATTAGTCACTAGCTTTAAACACTTGTACCGTACAACTTGTTTCTTTTTTTTTTTCTATTCAAACCAACTTCTGCCTTTCTTTTCTGGTTCTGTTTCTGCTCTGCAAACACTGAACACATAGTAAGTGACTGTGGGTCCCACCAACCCTGACACCTCTTCTGTCAGTATCACTCACTAAAAACAACCCACTTTTTTTTTTTTTTACTTTAGATCCCAAATGGGATCTCATCTCACACTATACACATCTTTGCATTTCACCCCCTTTGTCCAAAATAGCAGTTAGTTGTAGCTAGGGCTGAGCATAATAGATCGTAAACTAAACCGGATCGAGAAACCAGACCGAACATATTTCGATCCTGTCTGGTTTGATCTTTAACAAAACCGACCATTATGCTTGACCGGACCGAATTCGAACCATAAAAAATATAAAACAAACAAAGAATACTAAAACATGTTTTTTTATAACCTTTATCAAAGGGCGTTAAAAAATCAAAAGAGTTAATGTCAAATGAACTAGTGTTAAGTCACGTAACATTTTAAAAAAAGATCTAGAGTTTCATTAGGTACACATTTAGGGTGGTCAGGTTCAAAAACGATCACGGGATACTTCATTTAGACAGTGGATGCCTGAGTCAAAAACTTGTCTGAAAAAAGGATAACCTCATCCGCATGTTTAAAATCATATTTCGACATTACGGATGATTTTTAAAGGGTATGCACGTGCATACTCTCAGACTTAGCTATGTCCGTCTCCGGCTCTGGCTCCAAAACATTGCTTCTTCTAAATTTATGTTTGATAGGGTGGTTGTTTGAATTTTCTGAATAGTTGAAGGGGGATTATGAAATGTTTTGCAAGTACTGCATATGCATCACATAGCACATGGTTGCAGAACACAAGAGTACAAACATGGATGCACGTGATACAACACTTTGATGCTTCCTTTTACTGACAAAAAGTACCTTCATTTCACTGCTTCATATTTATTCTCTTCTATACGTGTAGGCATGGGCTCATTAAGGATAATTTTTTACTCTACAAATTATTCCTCATAAAAAGTTAACGAGTTCGAGACTCGGCTCATGCTCACTCTAGTTGATGCTCTGCTGAGTTAGAAGAGTTGTCGGAGATATTCTCTAAGGGTGGACAATAGCCGGTGCCAAAAGACGCATCCCGCCAAATTATACCTTTTAGTGAAGATTAACCTTTTTAGGTGGTTTAAAACAATTTTAATCCATCTTATACAGCTTTTTGTTCAAAACCTTCTATCTACACAAAATAAAAGCGTATAGGGACGGACCTATGGGGTTCTCGAGTTTCATGAGAACCCTATGGACTTTCTTCGATCATCGTAAAATTTGTTAAAAATCCATCAAACAAGCTTCTTAAATAAGACACGTTGGACCGATTCAAGCCAAATAAACCAAGGGGGCTCGATGCCATATGCCCGTTTTGGGTTACCGACAAGGTGAGAAACATGGTATACGTTATGCGTTCATGACTTCACGTTACTCGCCATCGCCATATGGATACGGTCAATGATTGACGTGGCGCCCGACCCCGATACATTAAAGAAAGAAGAAAGTCCAAATTGGTACAGGGTTAAAACTGGATTACCCTTCTCTCTTGGGCAGACTAATGAAAGCCAGGTAAATTTTGTGGTCCAAAATGTACATTTTCACTGACAAGAGTTAATGCAAAAGACCAGCAATTGTTTGACTGACATCACACCTGCACATCAGTCCAAAGACAGGCAGCTTATTCAATGTACCACCAAACTTCATAAGCTTGGCAACAAGCTATTTTTAGAAGCCTTAATACAGTACTAAATTTAGTCAAGCACGTAAGATCCTCAAAGCCATCCATAAGCTTTAAATCGCTTTCCCACACAAAATAACGGTTACAGAAGGAATGTAACTACACTTAATAGACAACATCACATAACTTCAATTAAATTAAACCTTGAGAGTGTCGTCCCCGGAGTTCTCTCTAACATGACCTCGAGCTAGTTTTGGTACATCGTCATCAGACTCCGACCAAGGCATTTTTTTTAGTCTTGTGCCGTAGCAGAAGGTGCGTCTTCACAATAGAAAGTAAAGCATATATCAGCAAAGGATTCAACAGTTGTAAAATGTCAGTGTGTTTGTGTGTGTGTGTGTAAGAGACCGAGAGAGAGAAGAGAGAGATTTTACTTCATCATCATCGGCATCCGAATCTTCAAGGCCAGCAGCTGCAAGCGGATCTTGTGGATTATCATCATCTTCATCTATGAGACGATTCACTTCATTCTCAGGTTCATAATAGGTGTTTGCCACATCCTCTTCATATTCTTGTTCTGCTTTCTTGTCTCTCTTCTTCTTCTTGCCGCTACTTTTTCTTTTCCTCTTTTCACTTTGTCCGCCCTCCTCATCGTCTCCTTGAGCCCTGTCTTTTCGCTTAGACCCACTACTCTTCCAATTTTCCTGTAATTCGAATTCATGGTTAAAGTACAAGTGACAGCAACAATGCCGTCAAGGAAAGACACTAATTTAAAAATGGTAATTGCAATGAAGATTTCAAATCACTAACCTTAATCCGCTCTAGATGTTGTTCCTGTTGTATCACTTTCTTCAACTCGTCCTCTTGTTTACGTTTTTCTAACTGCTTTCCAACACATTGTCAATGTATGCACAAAACAGGAATCATTTATTCAAGAAATATAGAACATAACTAGCTAACTGACCTTCACTTTCTTCTGCTCTTCAGCCAGTCGACTCTCTTCCTCCCGTATTGCTGCTTGACGGGCAAGTTCCAGTCTATGTTTATTTTGTTGATCTTCCAGCTCAGCAGCATCACAATGAACTTTCGCCGCCTCGAGCAGATGCTTGCAATATCCAACATGAGTTTCTATTTTCTTCTCGTCAAACCCATGAATTTGTAGGTTTGTAGCCGCAGACAATTGACTAAATAAGCGAACAGCATTTTTAAGCTCAGCAACCGTCGCACGCACCTCATCCACGGTCCTTTTTGTTTTTTGTAACGTCGATGCTGAGAACTTCTGTAGGGCAACACCCCGTGTCCGCATCTTAATGTGTAATTGAAGGGCCACGTGAATGGCTTTTAGTAGGTCTTTTGCAGTCCTGCCACGTCGCCTTCACTGTGTGCGGCTAGATACAAGAAGGATTTGATTTGTCTGTGTTGTAATAGAACTTGCGCAGACAACTTTGATACTGCAAAAAAGAGGGGAAATCTTTTAACCAAATTCAAAAGACACGAAGTAGTAAAGAACATGTAGAGTAAAGCACGTGGTACCATTTTAATAGCCAATGGGAAATTGCCTTGAGAGAAATGAACATGAGCCAAATTTATCCACACATCTGGGATTTGGACAAAAACACTTCCACTTGCAGCTTCTTGAACCTGTGTAAAAAGTTCCTTTGCGACATCAAATTGACCTTTTTCTGCCAACACGACACCAGCACCATTGGCAGCATACATATTCGCTGGATGCTCTACCAGGACCTGATATTTGGCACATAAACAATTTTGTTTGTCAGGTAACCATCAACATGTGACCTTTTCTTACATCTCATACGAAACAATGATACCTTTGTGTATAATTCCTTCGATTTTTCTAGATGTGTCGCTTCCAACTTGGGTGCTCTTTTCTCAGATCTGACTGCTGCGAAGTAGTTCCAGTTCCCCTATATTCAGCAGGCACAGATCAGTTACAAACTTATGCACTCAAACAGAGCGGTTGTAGCATGAAATCATTATATAGCATGACAATCATGCAATTGCCGCATTCTGAAAAATGTTTTACCAGACAAAGAGTGGCATAAGAATCTTTTCCATTAGACGCATCCTTTGCTGCCCGGAATGTATCTTTTGCTTTGACCCAGTCATCGTTTTTAAGCTCTAAGTCACCAAGCATGCATAATGCATCCGGGTTTGCATCCTCTTTCAGAGGCATCACGGTCTACTGAATAGAGGATCACATTGTTGAATCAGAACAAAATAAAGGCATATGCAAGAAAAGGTAAATGTAAACAATGTCACTGGAAAGAGCTTAAGTACCGGTTCAATGCTTAAAGGAACATTATTCCGTGCTTTCGCAATAGCAGCAAGCCTCAAGTAAGCATCTACATACTCTGGAAACTGAGGCTCAAAGACAGAATAAATCAATATGCAAACGTTATTTTAATCAGATCTAAAATTGATATAATCACTTGGTACTTGGAGAATTACCTTGAACAAGATCAAGCGGTACAATAAGCTAGCAGTCTCAGTTTTATGCAACTGCTCAAACAGTCTCGCAAGGTTGGACAAAGTTGTGATCTTGTCCCATGGCAATTCTACTGCAACACCAGCCTTTTCAATATCTTGGAAAAAGCATGTCTTTTACATTGAGCAGCTTACACTTGCTTCACGGTTGGTTTATTGCTTTTTGGATTTGGGATCATCGACGTTCCAATAGAGTCGGAACAGTGCTTCACTCTCAATAACTTGACCCATATTCCTCACAAGTGCATCCTTAAAAGTTTTGTTCGGCAAGCTGAATTTGAAAACACAAGGATATAAAAGATATTTGAAGGGGAACCATTAGGCACAGTATTAAATGATGAACTCTAAAAAAGTGAACGGTTGGAGAAGAAGCATACCTCGAACTCTCCTGTTTCGAAATGTAGAACGCCGATATTGTTGAGAAGCTCAACCGATACTTCTTCATTTGATTTTTTCAAAAGGTTGCGTGCCACCAAGCATGCATAATGCATCCGGGTTTTTGTCATCCACTTCCAGAGCATCACGGATCTACAGCAATAAAGGATCACATTGTTGACATCAGACACAAAATTAAGGCATATGCAAAAAAGGTAAATGTAAACAATGATACAGAAAAGAGTTGTTAAGTACCAGTTCAATGCTTAAAGGAACATTATTCCGTGCTTTCGCAATAGCAGCAAGCCTCAAGTAAGCATCTACGTACTCTGGAAACTGAGGCTCAAAGACAAAGAACGAATCAATATGCAAACGTTATTTTAATTCGATCCAAAAAATGATATAATCACTTGGTACTTGGAGAATTACCTTAAACAAGATCAAGCGGTACAATAAGCTAGCAGTCTCAGTTTTATGCAACTGCTCAAACAGTCTCGCAAGGTTGGACAAAGTTGTGATCTTATCCCATGGCAATTCTACTGCAACACCAGCCTTTTCAATATCTTGGAACAGCTGCATGTCCTTGTACATTCGAGCAGCTACACTTGCATCCATGGGTTGGTTTAATGCTTTTTGGATAGGATCATCCGATGCTCCAATAGAGTCGGACTGTGGTTCACTGTTAATTAACTTGACCCATATTCCATCACCAAGCGCTTCCTTAAATGTTTGTTCGGCAAGCTTAAAAGTTTGAAGGGGAACCATTAGGCACAGTATTAAATGATGAACTCTAAAAAAGCGAACGGTTGGAGAAGAAGCATACCTCGAACTCTCCTTTTTCGAAATGAAGAACGCCAATATTGTTGAGAAGCTCAACCGATACTTCTTCATTTGATTTTTTCAAAAGGTTGCGTGCCTATAACAATAACATCATTCAAAAGGTTACGCGCTTGCTAAAATAACATAGAAAGCTAGTTAGAAGTAAAGCAAAGAAATTAAAACTGAGGATCGAGGATGCAAAGCATGGATATATACAATAAACCATGAACAAAGCTGCAGCAAGAAGAAAAAAGTGTTTCGTTTCTTACGGTTTTAAATGCTTCCAAAGCAGCTCCAGAGTCGGTTGAAATTAACAACTCTCCAAGATCTAGAAAAGCCTGCCACCATAGTTACACAAACACAAAAGTCTAAGCGACAGTAGCAAACTAGCAATCAAGAATCTGACCATGTTTAACTTGATCAAATAACAATGGCAAAGAATATAACCTCAGGATCACGTGGATCGATTCTGACAGCCTTCTTCAGAGCTTCATGAGCCTTGGTAGTCTGATTTAGCTGAAGATATATGTGAGCGACAGCCTGCATTGAAGAAGTCCAAATCAGTCACTACGAAGATAGATGTAGATAAATGGTAGCAAAGCCGCTTGAATAAATTTTTGACTTGCCTTTAATGTCTCACAATTTTCAGGATAAGCATCCAAAACCTTCTCAAAATTCGAGAGAGAGCTTTTGAAGTCTCCCAATTTTAGCTGTACTTGTCCCAGACCTGATTAAGCACGATATATAAGATTTATATCCAATATATAAGGTAAGGTGAGATATTTTGCTCCTACGCATATACAGTAACCAAAGCGGAGACAGAGGTTCAGCGAAGTAACTAAAAAGAGCTTTTTGAGATTAAGTAAACAAACCATAAAAGGGTAATATGAACTCTTGTGGCTTATTGACTTCCTTTACTGATGCCATGTAGTATAGTCCGGCCTTTTCATAATCACCCTGCATTCATTCCACGCAACAAAGACCTATTAATGACACCAGAAGATGCAAAACGTAATGTTTCAAATAAATGAACAAAAATCCAAACCTTGCTATGATATGATCGTGCAAGGTTATAATAAGAATGCGCCCTTGTTGAGCCATGAGTAGTTGCAGCAAGAGCCGTTTCGGTCAATTGCTCAACTAAAAAATGCTGACCAGTGAAGAAGAAATGATTTGCCAGATAATTCAGTGCTGTTGCACAATATGGATAGACATCAAAGGCTCTCTGCATCTTTTCCATTGCTCGCCTAATACCAGAAGCTGCAAGAACCACCACGACAATTAAGAATCACATATAAATACATTTCACTGCAGAAAAATAGATAAGAGTACCCACCTTCATTGGACTGTAAATCCACAATTCCGAGTGCCACAAGGGCCTCCACATTTTCTGGATCCAACTGCAGTATAAAGTAGTTGAACCCAATTAGACACTAGATACAGCCATCATATAGAAACAATTATGTGCAGATAATGGTTAAAATGACTTGCCTGCAACACACGCTCAAATGCTTGTTTGGCCCTCTCAAATTGACCCAGCTTGAAGCGACATAAACCTATGCCAAGTCGTACAGCTGCAGGACATCGAGGATACACTTGCAGGACCCTCTGTAAAGGGATCAAAAAAATTAGAATACATTGGACACAACAAAATGCTTCAAAGTTAAAACCAGAGGTGCCACAATAAACACGGTTGAACTTGAGTATTTGCAAGAAAGTATGCAAATAAGTATAAATACCTTGTACATCTCCAATGAATTTGAGTATTTGCCTCGGTTGAACTCAACACAAGCCTGCATTAAATCAGACAACGTGATTAGTTAAAACTATCAAAAACTAACACAAACAACTTAATAAAGGGCTTTAAAAATAAAAAAGTTCGATGGCTCATATCAAACCCCAACTGCATGTATTCGTGATTGACCAACAACACCATACCTGGCCAAGAAGGGCAGGAATATTATCCCGGTCTCCGTCTAATACAATCTTGAATGCAGAAAAAGCCTGATCCACATCACCCTTAGCTAGTAAAAGTTGACCTGTAACCAAGCTTAGACGGTAAATATATGGTTTGTATGGGATCCGATGCGTATACAGAATTAGTAAGTTGACACCATGTTGATAGTCCAAAACTTAAAGGCACGTCATGGGCCTAGTTCATAAAGTTAAGGTGCATAACGAATAATAGTTTAATTTAGTACTCAGCGCCAGAAAAAGCCTGTTATGTTTTACCTTTGCCAACCCACGTAGAAGGCTCGTGCATATCGATTCTGGAGGCTTTGTTGTAGTACTGTGTCGCCAAAATGAAGTGTTCTTCCTTCTCCCTTTGTTTTGTCTCGATTTTCCCAAGGTAGCTGTAATAGGCGCCCAAGGCATTTAATATGGCGATCCTTTCATATCTCACGTCTGCATAATATTCGTCAATTTCTGCAAAGCAAATAAGTTGAAATGAAATTAAGCAAATTTAACCCAAAAAAAGCGCATATTAATAAAGTAAATTGGAATTTAGTCAATTTACCAGGACTGGACCCTTCTTCCAGAATTTGGCTAAACTGTTTAATTTTCCCTTGCTTAAAGTACTCCCTCTACAAAAAGTTACAAAAAAACCAATCAGCAACTGCTATTATGCAAACTCATACAAACGATAATTTTCACACAAAGGATACAAAACCTGCTCATGTACGTCAACCTACGGTGCGTATCCTATTCCCTACATAAATTACTTTCTCAGGAGAAACATATGCATGAGCTGACGTCAATTAGGGGGTGTTTGCTTAAGCTTATTTGCCCAAATTATGAGCTTATTGAACTTTTGAGAAGCTAATAAGCTCAATCTTTAGGCCTAATAAGCTTATCACCTTCAGCTAACAGGTTATTATAAGCTGAAGCTCATAACTATTAGCTTTACAGAAGTTCAATAAACCAGAATAATAAGCTTAAAACAAACACCCTTTTTAGTGTCCTGGCTAATCCTAACCACTTTCAAACAGCTTCTATCAGACTTTTATCCAGCTTTACATACATTAAGCTAGTTATGAGGGTGTTGGTTTAAGCTTATTTAATTTCGGCTTATAAGGCCCAATTATTTTGAGACTTAAAATATATTTGATTTCGGGTACCCGAATCTCAGGTTTTTCTGCTAATTTTAACATAGAAGCACATTTGTGTTATCGAAACTGCTTCGTCTTATCGTCTTTTCCATATAAACCCACTTGGGTCTAGATTGTGAGGTGAGGTTTGAACATCTTTTATGAGAAACTTTGTTATATCCAACTTTACATACACTAACCTCATTATATCTCTTCCATATCCAAACCCACTTCACATATTCTCTAATTCAATAAAACACTATCCGTAATTACTTATTCTTTGTGCTTATTTTGAATTAAAAGGAGACTTGTGGGCTTCTATAAGTTAATTATGATATGATAAACTTATATAAGTCTCAATATAAGCCAGAAAATTGGGGCTTATGTAATATAATACGAAATCAAATAAGGTCATAAGCCCGCCGAAACAAACACCCCTAAAAATATAAGTTTCAGCTTTCGGCTTATAATATAAGCTTCATCCCCAGCCCATTACGCCTCTAAATCCTATTATGTTTGGGAATATCTAAAAGGCAGAAACAGTTTAGTTTAATCCAAACAACCCCCCTTAAAAGTAGCCGCTAATAAGACTCAAAAAGTTGACCTAATTAATTAATAAGACCTAAATAAAAAAAAAGTGAGACTAACAGCGATAATAAGCCAGAGATGAAGAGGAGCTTGTTCAGCTTTAAGAATGTCGAGAATATCAGTCGCATCTCTCGGAAGCTGGTCTAACGCTACTCGCACTTCTTCTTCCGAATTCTGTACCGGAATATACACACTCGCACCAGCCATTCTTATTATTCCACAATAATTCTTCAACAAACCCGAAGATCGATATCGCGGAAGTTGCAACACCAAAGAGATATAAACGAAAACAGAAGAAATAATAACCTAACCCCCTCCCACCCTCTCTTTTTATAGGGTTAGGGTGGGGGAACCCGGCCCTGGGCTCCCG
The DNA here is from genome assembly GCA_026074375.1 of Tanacetum coccineum. Classification (NCBI taxonomy): domain Eukaryota; kingdom Viridiplantae; phylum Streptophyta; class Magnoliopsida; order Asterales; family Asteraceae; genus Tanacetum; species Tanacetum coccineum. The sequence goes on from BQNB010068826.1 coordinate 13,223, forward strand.
GCCCACGCACAAAATAATATAAAAAAAAATTTGTTTAGCACAACATAGGAAAAAAAATTACAAAAATACTGATTTATTCAGATCAAAAAATACCCGTGTCATGCGGCCCAACACATAAGCCCATATAAAAAAAACAAACTATTAAACGTGAGACCGAAAAAATAAGCCCGCACAAAATAATATAAAAAAAATTGCTCGGCACAACATAAGAATTTTTTTTTACAAAAGTGTTGATTTATTCAGATCAAAAAAATACCCGCGCCATAAAGCCCAACACATAAGCCCATATAAAAAAACCAAAATATTAAACATGAGACTGAAAAAATAAACTCGCACAAAATAAATAAAAAATAAAATAAACAAAATGATGTACACATTAATTCAAAAGACCAAACCACCTAAAAAACTTTAAAAAAAATCATACGAATAAAACACACCCGCCCCGCAGCAACGCGCGAGTACGTCTGCTTGTTATATAAGGTGCAAAATGACGCCGTTTTGCACGGCCGAAATAGTTAGCCCAACAACAAATAAACTGGCCCACCGAAATCGTTAGCCCAACAACAAATAAACTGGCTCAAAATTAAATATAAAAATAAAAATTACAAAACGAACCCTCAACTTTTAATTAACTACGACTTTTTTATATAATAAACTTTATTTATCAAATATATAGCATATATCTACCGATTCATTCAGGAATAAAAATATCAACGGAAAGATCTTCGAATTGCGAACAAAACGAGCCCAATATTAAAATGTTTCTGACATACGCACGATTTTATAAAAAATATTAAAGTTTAATATAAATAGGAAAAAAAGAAAATTTACAAAACGTACCTTTAACTTTTAACTATTTACGACTTTCTTATATAGTAAACTTTATTTCTCAAATATATAACACATATTTACCGATTCATTCAGATAAGAAATACCCGCGGAAAGATCTTCAATTTGCGAACAAAACGAGCCGAATATTACAATGCTTCTGACATACGACAAATTATAAAAAAATTTGAAGTAAGTTTAATGTATATATATTTGAAAAAAAAACTTTCAAAACACACCCCAAACTACCTAATAACTTTAAAAAATGTCGTTCGTTCTATAAATAACGTATACTTTCGCCCCAACGACAAACACTCGTTCAAATTTCGTGATTGTTAAAAAAAATGCTCAGTGAAATAGAATACATGTGTTGCATACAGGTCAGCCTCGCAGCAACGCACAAACACATTCCCACTCAATATTCATTCGAAATCGATTCGCAAAAAAATTATGCCCCCCGGCAACGAGCGGGATCTCTTGCTTGTTCCTAAACAAGACTATAAGGAAACTTGATAAGCAAGGAAACATACTAATTAATCCTAACTAAACTTGGAAACTAATATTGACTAACAATTTCCACCTTAGTGACAAGACTAGTTAGCCCCGACACCAAGTATCTCCATGCAATACTTTGAACTTCGGACCTGGAACCACCTTTGTAAATGTGTCAGCTGCATTATCCTTCGTGTCTATCTTCGTCACTTCAATCTCTTTAGATTCCACAATCTCCCTTAGGTTTACTCCCAACTCGATTAGTAGTCCTTTAAGCCAAATGCTTTCCTTGACAACTTCCGTAAGCACCATATACTCCGCATCGGTAGTAGATAATGCAACAACATGATGCAGAGTTGCTTTCCAACTCACAACACAGCCATGTACCATAAACACGTACCCGATTATCGACCTATCCTTGTCAGGGTCTTTAGCATAATCTGCATCTACGAAACCGTCAATATCCACGTGCTTCTCTTGATCTCTACCATACACTAGACCTACATCAGCAGTGCCCTTCAAGTGCTCACAATGCTAACAGCATACGCAATATCCGGTCTAGTGCACACCATCAAGTACATTAAACTACCTACAGCATCGCATATGGGATCTTACTCATTATTTCTACATCTAGTTCATTCGACGGACAATCCTTCAAAGATACCTTGAAGTGTGCTCTCAATGGCACAGAGACCGACTTGCCATTATCCATTTTGTAGTTATTCAGAAGTTTTTGCACGTGTCCCGACCGAGACACCTTCAGGGTTCGGCTACCCCTATCCTTGACAATCTCCATACCAAGTATCTTCCTAGCTGGACCTAGTTCTTTCATATCAAACTCTTTTCACAACAGTCCCTTGGTATATTCGATCATAGGCTTGCTTTTACAAGCAATCAACATATCATCTACATACATCAATAGATATATGTACATACCTAGTGCAAACTCCTTGAAGTAAACACATCTATCATAGTTGCTGCGACTAAACCCATTATTGATCATATACACATCAAACCTTTTGTACCACTGCCTTGGAGACTGCTTAAGACCATAAAGAGATTTCTTCAACAAACATACTTTGTTGCCCGTTCCTTCTTCAAAACCAGGTGGCTGCCTCATATAAATGGTTTCTTCAAGATTAGCATGCAAAAACGCCGTCTTCACATCAAGTTGTTCCAACTCGTAATCTTCACAAGCAGTCAATGAGAGAATCACCCTAATAGATGTATGTTGAACCATAGGTGAAAATACCTCATCATAGTTAATCACTGCTCGTTGTGTAAACCCTCAAGCTACCGGCCTTGCTTTGTACCTTGGTTTCTGAACGCCTTTAATCCCTTTTTTAATCTTATACAACCACTTGCAGCTTACCAGCTTCTGACCAGGTGGTTGATCGACCAGCTCCCAAGTATGATTCTTCTTTAAAGAACTCATCTCTTCTTTCATAGCACGAACCCACTCATCTTTTTCAGATGAATTAATCGCCTCCTAGAATGTGATAGGTTCATGTGTATCTTCTTCCTCAGTAATAGCAAATGCATAAGCCGCCATATCATCTTTTACCCTAGACCCTGATGGTCTAGACAATGATACATTACTTTCATCCCTATACCTTGCATGTATAAAAGTTGTTCTCTTTGCTCTATCACGCACCAGAACATAGTTGTTCAGATTCTGTTGTTGAGGCCCTTCATCTTGTTCCTTATCTTTATTCCATGGATTTTCCCCAGTATGAGGATCCACAGTTGGTTCAACCCTACTGCCTTGATGTTCCACCTTAAACTCAACTTCCTTCCCAGAATCTGCAGTACCAGCACCCTTGAGAGTATCCTTATACATAAGGCTCTCATTAAACACCACATCCTTGCTTATGATTATCTTTGGTTTGACATCATCTAACCTCCATAATTTGTATCCCTTCATACCATCAGGATACCCTAGGAATATGGATTTTATAGCTCTATGCTTGAGCTTCCCCTGATTCACGTGTGAATAAGCAACGCAACCAAATATCCTCAACATCATGTTATTATCCGGATGTCCTGACCATAAATCCATAGGTGTCTTCTTCTCCAATGCTGTAGATGGAGACCTATTGATCAAATATGATGTCGTCACCGTTGCTTCTGCCCAGAACGAATCTAGAAAACCAGACTGAATCAGTAAACACCTAACCTTGTTCAAGAGCGTCATGTTCATTCGTTCAGCTAGACCATTCTGTTGCAGAGTTCCTACAACCGTCAAATGTCTTGCTATCCCGCTCTCCTTACACAAGTTATTAAATTCCTGATTACAAAACTCCAAACCATTATCTGTTCGTAGTTTCTTCAGTTTTATACCTGCCTGGTTTTCCACCAACTGCTTCCACTACTTGAACTTGTTGAACGCCTCATTCTTGTGTCTAAGAAAATGAACCAAAACCCTCCTCGAATAATCATCAACAATCGGTAAGAAGTACCGACAACCACTCATCGATTCCACCCGAGAAGGACCGCAGAGATCTGCATGGACATAGTCTATAACTCCCTCTGTCGTGTGTTGACCTCGACCAAAACTCACCCTGTTCGATTTTCCAAGAACACAATTTTTATAGAATTCGAGCTTACCTAGACCTTTATTCTCCAGCACATCTCTTCTTTCCAGTTCATGCAAGCATGCTTCAGTAATGTGACCCAGGTGTTTATGTCACACATGTGCAAGACTTTCCTTTTCTTGTATACCAACACTAGCTTTACCTGAATCAACCCAGCCATCCAAAGAGTACACACAATTCCCCTTTATAGTTCCTGACAAAACCATTAAAGAACCCTTGATCACCTTAACTCTTCCATTATGCAACTTCACGGTATAGCCCTCTCGATTCAGAGTGCCCAAATATATCAAATTTCTCTTCAACTCGGGAATGTAACGCACATTCTCAAGCACAAAACTTGAACCATCTTTCATCCCTTTCCCCATGATGGCACATGCTCTATTATCACCGAGCAAAACTGTACCACCATTGAACTCCTTAAAATAAAACAAGAAGTCCCTCCTATGCGTCATGTGAAAAGACCCACCATAGTCCATGATCCACTCTAAGAACCTCTCCTCACTCACCGCCATCAACAAGATAACCCTCAGAATTCATACTAGAACCCTGTCTCGCATTCTTCTTGACAAAGCCAGTTGATTTCTTCTTGTTCTTTTTTGGACAGTCTTTCTTTAGGTGATCCTCGGAATAACATATGTAACACTTCAGTTTATAAGTTCCTTTACCTTTTGACTTTGATCGTGAACTACCATGTCCTTGATTATCCTGATGATCCGACCTTCCCCTTACATATAACCTATCACCATCATCCTTTGCATCTGTCCTCTTTTTTAACTCTCGTGAATTGAGGCTAGACAAGACATCTTCCAAAGTAAGCGACTCTCTTCCATAAAGCAATGTCTCCACAAAGTTATCATATGAAGATTGTAATGACGTAAGTAACATGAGTGCCTGATCTTCGTCATCAATATCAACGTCTATGTTCGCCAAGTTACCGATCAACTTATTAAACTCATTTATATGTTCATATAATTTCTTACCTGAATGCATGTAGAAAGTGAACAACTTCTTCTTCAAGTACAATTTATTGGCTAAAGACTTTGTCATATACAAAGTTTCCAACTTTAACCAAACTCCCGCAGCAGAATCTTCTTTGTTGACTTCCCTCAACACCTTGTTATCCAAGCACAAGAGTAAGGCACTATTGCTTTCTTGCAGACATCCGTCTTCAACGCCGCAGTCTTTTCAGCATCAGCCATGGTTTCTGAGAATGGATCTAACGCAGCCTCTCAACCATGTTGAATTAATAGACACCGCATCTTCACACGCCACAACCCGAAGTCATTAGACCTATCGAATTTTTCGACGTTAAACTTCGCTATCGACGACATATTCTTTAACCCTTGTTGCCAAAAAATACCTTCTTACAAATCGATTTAATTAGAAACCCTAAACCTCGATCACGAACAAATAACCAATCAATAAATTATAAACCAATTTAATCGATTATAGTAAAATTTTGTTCCACAAGAAAGCGCAACAAGCCCTCCCACCTGTTAACTACTCGTTTTCTACGTCTCTGACCTGCAACTTCAAGAAAACTAAAAAACCCAGTTTCCTTCACGAGACCCTTGTTCTAGCAACGATCTTCTGAGACCACAAAACCCATATCTCTTGACACCACTTGTTGGAATCGATAACTTCAACAAACCTAAAAATCGATATCGTGGAACCCTAGAACACTTTGAAGAAGCTCGCGAAGTTGCAACACCAAAGAAACACTTTGGATATAAACGAAAACAGAAGAATAAACCACAAAGAATAACTGAACAATTTAAGTTTTATTAACACCTCAAATAGGTTACAAGGAAAGAACAAGAAGAATTCATGTGTGTTTTAAACATCACCCCATCACCTCTTTTTATAGGGTGAGGGGGTTGGATCCCTAGTCTACACCAACTAGGAATGGGCTTTGGTTCCAGCCTACTCAAACAAACATTCCTAAACAAGACTATAAGGAAACCTGGTAAGAAAGGAAACATACTAATTAATCATAACTAGACTTTGAAACTAATATTGACTAACAATATACCTCTTATTAGGTTTTAAATACCATAAAGGGGTGTTTCTTTCATAACCTCACTTTTGACATCTTATTTTGAAACTTTTCAGCTTATATGAGTTTCTTATGACCATGCCGAGCATAATAGATTGCGGACTAGATCGGACTGAGAAATCGGATCGAATTGGTCTGGTCTAGTTCGATCTTGAGCAAAATCGGTCATTGTGCTTTGTTGAACCGGATAGGACCGAGGACCGAACAGGGCCGACCCGGACATGGACCGAACATTTCAGTCCCATGTTCTAGACTAAATCAGTTTCGGTCATATCTGGTTTTTGTCGGTCCAGTCTAGTTTTCGGACCGTGATCAACCCTAGTTATGACATAATAAACTTATATAGGCCAAAAACTTTCAAAATAAGCCACAAAAAGTGAGCTTATGAATCATAATCTCAAAACCAAATAAGCCATAAGCCGGTTATATAAACCGAAACAAACGCCCCTTAAAAGGATATAAGTCACTTGTTACTATTAAAAAAAGGTTTATAACTTGAAAACTTTACTTGTTAATTTTTGTTATTATGTGTAGTGATCTTTTCTTGTTTATCACTCTTACCTCTAAAGACAGAGGTCAAGGATCTAATCCTCACTCCTTGCAAGGACAGAGGTCCTTTTTTACCTTGGGTAGAACCGGAAGCAATCTCTCTACCTTAGGTAAGGGTATGGTTGTCTATGTTTCAACCTTCCACATACACCGTGGAAGACGGTATTGTGAGCCATAACCCGTGGAAGATGGTATTGGGTGTTACCTTACCTTACCTACCTATCTTTTTTATAATTAAAACACAATTCTTCTAAATTTTGATTTTTGTGAGTATTTTGTAGCACTTCTAACCTTACTATCACAAAATACACACAAATGTCAAAATTTGAAAGATTTAAGTTTTAATAGCAAAAAGAAAACGATTAAACGGAATAACAAAAATTAACAAGTTGAATGCATTTTCAAGTCATTAACCATAAATAGTAAATTACAAATTTTGTCCTTGTGGTTTCTTTTTTTCGCGGTCACTCCCAATAATTAATTACAAAAAATATCATTGTTGTTTACATTTTGTAACATTTGGGATCCTTTTCACTAACGCTCGTAAACTTTCCCCGTTAGATCCCTTCATGTGCGTTTCACATGAGGGTAATTCGGCCTTTACACTATTTACACCTTCCACTTGTAATATCATTTCCCAAGAAACCCTGGTTTACAGGGGGAAATTTTGAAATCGATTATTTGGTTATATATTATATCTACCACATATTTTAGTCAGGCACATAACACACATCGATTAAAAAACAAGCACTTAACAACACACGCTTAAGAACACACACTAGAGAAGATGGTCATTTGTGGATGTGGTAAACAAGCATGCATCAAAACATCTTGGACACGTCAAAAACCTGGAAGGCAAAGGGTTTTACTGCTGCTCGATTCTGGTAAGCCTCTTTTTATGGCTCGTTTAATGACGATCGTTTTGTTTACATTCATTGTGTTTTGTCTCTATGATCTAGGGATCCAAATGTTTTATAAGATGGGTGAACAACTGATGTGTCGTTGTACGGTGTCAATTATGTGGAAAACTAGAAGGGGGGTTGAATAGTTTACCGCTTTTTAAATTAATGTTATGTTTGTTTATAAAAAAAACTTAGATTCGACTTTATGTGAATTCACAATGTCCACAATATAGACAATTTAACTAATCAAGTAAGTAATGATAAGATGTAAATAAATGTGCAAGATAAGAGATAAGAGAAGGAAAGATCAAACCACAACACGAGGATTTATAGTGGTTCGGTAACGAAGCACCTCTTCGCCCTACTCCACTCCCCGAGCACCAAACTCGAGAGTTTTCTTCACTACGTCAACAAGCTCCCTTTAGGCGGAGAAAACCGTACACAACTTAGCTTACACCAATTTCTGACACTAAGCTAAATGTCGAGTTCTAATCCTAGCTAGAACCAATCTATCACAACACAACACACCACTACACGACAAATCACAACTTGGGTTCACTACACAACTTCTCTCGACTTCACAACTTCTCTTCACTTCACCAAGACACTACTACGATCACACCAATCTATCACTACTTACTAAGATCACCCCTATCTAACTATACTTACAATGATCACAACAATCTACTTATTGTACACAACTACGATACACACCTTCACGATATACACAAATGATTTACAAGATATGATACAATTGCAACAACATTGCAAGGATACACACTAAGCTATAATACTTCTTCACTTGATGATAGGAAGTATTCTTCTCTTGCACTTGAGGAACAAAACTTAGATCACTTGGAAACAAGGCTTTATGATTTAATGATCAAAGGAAAGAAAGGAAAGTATAAACTGATTTAGAACAGTTCGTTTAAAGGGTGGAGGTTATAAGTATAATAATATTAATGTTAAGCGTAATTAAATAAATATGGGGAAAATCTCTTTTTTTTAAAATTTAAATATGCTTTTGAACTAAGACTATTTTGCTTTAAGTTGTGGTCTTTCTAAATGAAGTGTTAGTTTAACGGGAATCCTAAGAGTTTTTGAAACCAAAGGTCTGTGAGTTCCGATACTATTCTCTGTGGGGTGTCAAAAGCCTGGTCACCTAAGCCGGTCTCGGCTGGGATGTGCCGAGAAGAAAGTCGCTACATGGAATGATCTCGCCTTCAAAATCATAATTCTTGGGGGGAACGTTATGCTTTTATCAAATTTAGAAGAATTACAACTTTCTTAAAATGTCGATTGGATGGTCGAAATTCAATTTGAGCACATACACCCTTATAGATATTGATCCATCGGGAGTGAAAAGTTAGTTTGGGCTTACTCAAATTATAAATATGAGTAGTGTTAGCATCTTAACTTGTATTTAACAATGATTTCGTTTTTAAGCTTGGTTTGGGGCGGGTGAAAAATCGAGGATGATGAATTTATCCTTAAGGACATTATTTATAAGTGTTTCTTGTTTCGTGATCCTAAAAGTTATGATTAAATAATGAAAGTCAAACAAGTAGTTCTTTTAAAATATATATATATATATATATATATATATATATATATATATATATATATATATATATATATATATATATATATATATAAAGAAATGGTAAAACGGGGCGTTTCAAAAACTAGAGATTTGTTAATCACCTTAGATGAACACTTAGCTACTTTTCAAAGTAATTAGTCTAGGGGTTGAAAATTTTAGTTTTTAAGTGTGTGTTTATATCATTGCGTGAGGACACGGCAATAGCTTAGTATGGAGGATTTTTTATATGTGTTTAATCACATATCATTTTTCTTTATTAAAACAAGCTTAAATAGCCAAAGATACATGAAAAATGCATTGTATATGTGTGTTTTGTGATTTGTATTGTGCAGGTAACGGATATTCATAAAGGACAAAAATGAAGAAAAAAGGACAAAACCGAGCACGAGATTAGAAGAGCGTGAGGAAATCGAATCCGAAGGCGTATTCATTTTTAATGGGCCAACCCGTACCAGTTTCATAGGTCGGGTCAGCCCATTATCAATTGAATAATTAAAACTTAAGCCTAAATCAAATAGTCCATTAATTTGTCCAAATCCATAATCCATTTTCCTGGCTCAAGTCAAAGCCCAATCCCATAACCTGGGTCAAAGTCAAAATGATAAAGAAAGGGTCAAAATTACTGTGTATCTCTCTTCTCCATCTCTTTTTCACCCTGCAACTAACGTACGGGTAAAACCACACCCTTCTAGAACATCGACATGACAAGAATGACATCAACACTTAACAAGCTGGCAATCCCTTGGACTCCTATTGGCTGAAATACGTGGAATAATGATCTAAGGGTTTAAAAAAGTGGATTGATGGTTTGTTACGAATCACGGGCTGAGATGAGATGATATAGGACGCTCTTATCCTTGTGGATCCTTCCTCTTCTTGCTATAAATAGAGCTCAATTTCATACAGAGAAGATATCTAGCTTTAGTGTAGTTTATAGCTTATTTTACTGCTTATTTTAGTTTTATCATTGTAATTTCTTTTAAACGTGTAATCTCTTTTGATATTAATAAAATTCTAGTTTCATTTAAATTGTGTTTTGAATTTATGTTCTACTTTTATGAAAATTCGTTTAAGATGTGTTTAATTGTGACTAAATAAGCTCAATAAGCTACATTGCCTTTTAAGCTAGTACTTATTCAGTTAAGCTTCCTTTAAGCTTAACTGAATTAGCCTTGTTAATTAAATCTTAATTCCTAAAAGACACTTTCAACGCTTTTCTCAAATCACTATATTCCCAACTAAGTTACGATATTAATAATAAACGTTTATACGCTCCATTAAGTAATAAAAATAAGCTGAAACCATAAATGGACCCTTATTGGGCTTTTAGGCCCAATAAGCCTAAACGACCGATCCGAAATGCGATAAGCTCAAAATAAGTAAACGATTAAGTAATAGATACGTAGCTTATCAAATAAGCTTTGGATAAGCTTATCCAATAAGCTAAACCGTAGGCCATAAGCCATGGTTTGAGCTTATTGTTGGACCGAGGTCCAATAAGCTAACCAAACAAGTACGTGTTAGATAAATAAGTCCAATAAGCAATCCAATAAGCAAACAAGTATCCAACATATTCAATAAGCCAACACTAGCCAAAATAAGCTATCCAATAAGCCAGGCAGTGGGTTTTAAGCCACGGGTTAGGGCTTGGATATTGGGCTGAGGCCCACTAGTCTATTTAAGTCTATGTGGGTTTATTAAATGAGTCCAATAAGCTTATCTTTTTACTAGGGAGCTAAATAAGCCACGAAAATAAGTTGTAAAGATAAAACAATAGTCAAATAACATAAAGTTCAAACCTTTATGGTTTGTTTGTGTGTTCGACTCACATAAACACGTCAATAAGCTCAATCGAGCTTATTAATAAGCTAAAACAAGTAAAAAGCTTTATAAAAACCATATCTTTATAAAAGTTTCACCACGACAATAAAACTAACATTTCCTTTCTTTCCTTTTTAAGATTTTCAAACCAAAGACACAACCTTTTATATAGATAACCATTACACTATTATTTGGTCACTTTTCTTGTTTCCTTTTCACAATTTCTGTACTTTATTAGTGCATGCTAGTACCCCGTCTTTTGCTTAATTACTGTTTTCGTGTTGCATACTTGCATTATGGTTTGTTGCTTTTGTGTTCTTACTAACATGGTATAAACATCAGATGAATTCAATAGGCACTTTGGGAAGTATGGAGATATAACAGATTCTGTGATAATGAAGGACCGTATGACTGGTCAACCTAGAGGATTTGGATTCATAACATATGCTGATCCTCTTGTTGTCGACAAGGTTATCGAGGACACTCATGTCTTTAGTGGAAAGCAGGTAAAACCGGCTAAAAGTAGTTGCTATATGTGGTTACGGCTTCTCGGTCTGCGTATTGTTTGCTCATATTATTTTTTGTTTTGCTAGGTTGAGATTAAGAGGACCATTCCGAGAGAGACTGCTAATTCAAAGGATTTTAAAACAAAGAAAATATTTGTTAGGGGTATTCCGATCTCACTTGGTGAAGGTACTATACACCACTATAATTTTCATATACAGAATTATCCGATGTTTTTCTGTAAATATATAATGATGTTAATATGATAATTCCAACTTGTTTCAGATGAGCTTGCAACTTTCTTTTCAAAGTACGGAAAGGTGGTGGAGCACCAGATTGTACGTGACCATGGGACCAACCGATCTAGAGGTTTTGGGTTTGTTGTTTTTTATAGTGAGGAAGTTGTTGATGAATTAGTATCTAATGGAAATATGATAGATATGGCTGGTAATCAGGTACGCTTTAGTGACCCTTCTTTAGTGAAAATCATTTGTATACATGAATATTATAGCACCCGAAAATGTTGTTTTATATCTCAAGTATATTCCCATATAAGTTCTATTAGAATAATTAACGCACCCAGATAAATTGTGCATAATGTGTATAATGTAGACTTTTGAATTAGGTTGACTAAGTTACTTTCTTGTATAGGTGGAGATTAAAAAAGCAGAACCAAAGAAAGCATCAAACCCCCCATTTGTTAGCAGGTCTAGGTCACGTTCTTTCCCCGATAGATTTAGTGGAGATTTTAGTGGATATGATGGTGCGTATGATTGCTTCGATGGTGTATATGGCCTTGGTCCCATTAGGGCATCTAGGGTCCCTGGAATAGTTGATGGCTATAATCCCTATAGGGCACCTGGTGGTACTGGGAGTGGGTATGGGCCGTATGGCCCTGAAAGAGTTGGTTACTATGGTCGGTATGGTAAGGGTAGTGATATTGGTGGTTATGAAGACTGTGACGGTTACCTTGGTGAATCTTCTCGTGGTGATGCTAGTCGTTTTGGAAGTGGTGATGAGCATGATCTGTATAGGGGTTCTAAAATACGTGCTGGTTAGGGTCCTGATTCTGGTCCAGCTGCTAGTTATGGTGGCTCTTATGGTAGTGGAGGCTATAGTGGCGGTAGTCGTTATCATCCTTATTGAAGGTAGGGAAAACTTTAGTGTTAGATGCGCTTGGCCCTGGAGTCTTCAAATTTGTCAGCTAGTTTTGGCATCTTTTAATCAAATTAGCTTCCTCAATTTTGCAAACTTGAGATTGGTACAAGTGATCTGTGGTCGGGTGTTTTATTCTCATGTTTCCTTGAGACAAACCTAATATAAGAACTTATGTAGTTATGTTTAGTATTTGGTTATGAGATTTTTAGCAGTAAGAAGCTTATTTTATACTGTAGTATATTTAGTTCATAGCTTAGTTCATAGCTAAGTTCATAGCTAAGTTCATAGCTAAGCTAAGTTTCACTTTCATATACGCACTAATATTTTTACTATAAGTTGATCTTGGCAGTGTTTAGTTGCCTGCTGGGATCTTTTTACTAGTTTCTTAGGCTTTTGGGCTGGATGATCTTCTATATGAAGCTGTATATATATACTTCTTTGATATAACAATTTTCTAGACACCTTGGTTTAGGCTGAGTTCGATTAACTGACGAATTTCTCACTTGCTTTAAACGGTCTTGTGAATATGAGGCATTTATTGAATGGGTACTTATATACATATGTTTGCTCGCTTTGTCTGCTTTGATGGTGGCAAGATTGTGGGTATAGGTAATGGGTATAAATAAACAGGTTCAGGAACACGTTTTGTTCGAGTTCCCTTTTTAGTCAAGTTTTTTAAGACGGTTTGAGATAATTCCCAAAATCAACGTTAATGGGTTGAAGTTACCATCTCTTAATATACCTTTTTATAATATATGTGCCTATACACCTGGAAGTAGTTGTACCAAAAATAATAATTTGAAAAATAACAATAAAAAAAGCCGCAAAAATCGCGCTTGTAACACCCCCAAAATCTGGTATGCAGCGGAATGGAAACAATTGGGTGATACGTCAAGTACAACAATCAAGATATAGGAAACGACCTTATCTTAAAACGTCCATTTAAGGTCGTTTCCTATATCTTGATTGTTGTACTTGACGTATCACCCAATTGTTTCCATTCCGCTGCATACTAGAAATAATATTAGCGCGATTTTTGCGGCTTTTTTTATTGTTATTTTTCAAATTATTATTTTTGGTATAAATATATTATAGCAAATATATTATAAAGTTATATGATGGGTTGAAATGTATATATAAAATGTTGTGTATTAGTATGAAATCATTAATTTATACAATGGTAAAAGTCAAATAAAATGAAGAATTTTAAAACTTCAATGATAAATTGAAAGAAAAATAAAATCATATAACCTAAAAACTCACACAATAACTAATGAATAAAATGTGTTTGAAATAATTAATTATGAAATAAACAAAAGCATTTTATTATACAAAATTTATGAAATTTAGTGAGTTTATTTAGAAAAATAAAAAATATTTGAATATGGCGAAGTGGTTCAGTGCGGTTTTTCGGGAAAAACCGAAACCACACCACAAAATGCGGTTTTTCTATTTTTCAGGAACCGCATCGTAGGACTTTTTTCAGAAACGTTTTTTACGGTTCGGTTTTTACGGTTTTTTTGTGCGGTTCCAACTAACCCCTAACCTGAACAAGGAAAACCACGTTCATTTTGTAAAATAAAATGTTTAATGTTGATTGCTGAGGTTATATGAGAGTTAAAGATGGTCAGACATGTGGTGTCATTATATATCTCATATTCAGCAACTAAGATGAGAAAATTAAAAAATTTGGTATAGTTTTCTGTGTGAGAAAAAATAATGTTGAGGTTATATATAGGAGGGTTAAAGAGGGTCAAACTTGTGGTGTCATTGTATGTATGATATTCATCATTTATGTCATCAACGTTGAATTTTATAGAAAGTGTTGTAGATGTAATCGAGTTATTTAAAGTTTAATAAAAATTGAAAAACCTTTATGCTCAAACAAGGAGATATATCTTGAAGCTTGAAAATTGATGATATCTTAAGATTGCGTTTAATTACAGAAAAATATTCTCATTTTTGATTTTTTGATTTTTCTGAGAATAGAAGGGTTTTAAATCTGTGTGAAAGAGTTAAGAACTTAAAATCCCGTTTTGATAGTGTTACTTTTTTCATTTTTTAGTGAAGAGAAAAGTAAAGAAAGGTAAATTGAACTTTTATAATTTTAGTTACTAGTATAATCTAAGAAATGAGATTTTCATTATTTGAAAAAATTACTCAAAAATTTATAAGTAAACAAGTATTCTGCTTTTTCATTTTCTATGAAAAAATTTCTGAAAAAATAGGCATTTCTCATCAACTAAACACAATGTAAGTTTTTATTACGAGATTAAATTTTCTTTTCCAAGTGTGGTTTCACACAATAACTAATACTAATATTTTAGGGGGCGTTTGGTTCACAGTATGTTTTATCAGGAATTGTAATCTATAAAAGGAATTGTAATTTAAATGAATTGTAATATAAGAGTTGAATTGTGTTGTAATTGTAATGTGTTAGAATTGTAATTGATGTATTCTGTGTTTGATTGAATCTCAACGTAATGTAATTCAAAAAATTAAAAAATTAAAAATAAATAAATAATAATAATAAAAATAATAAGTTAATAATAATAATAATAATAATAATAATAATAATAATAATAATAATAAATCTGATAGATTAATTGTAAAATGTGAATTACAACATAATTGAAAACTTTCCATTTATATTGCAATATAATCTGAATTATGCATCGGATGTAATTAAGGGAGTTCAATTCCCTTTGCAAAGCAAAGCAAACACTCTACGTATGTAATTTAAGTTACAATTTCAACTTTCCTGCCAACCAAACAAGATGAAATGTAATTAAGATTACAATTATATCATATTGCATTCAATTACGACGAACCAAACGCCCTCTTAGATTTAGAAAGCTTAGGTTGAATTCATGGATGAAACGTTTCTTCTGAATCTCGTAAAAATATTCTCACGTATGGAAGATTTTTGCCAGGTCGAGAGCGGAAAATTATTATCTTAAAAGTTATAGTTAGTGAATTTCGACTTTGTCCCACGAACTTTTGAAAGAAAAGATTGTTAGGTTATATGATATCGTTGATATTTTCTTGAAATCAATTGAAATAGATTTTTTTTAAAGACAAAAGCTATAAATAAGTAACTTACTTTTTGTTTTGTGCTACTATGAGTAACTTACTTTAAAAAGTATCAACATGAGTAACCTACTTTCAAAAAGTCACCAAAATGTTACACTTCAGCTACCGCCTAGGATGCCATGTGTACAGCCAAAGTCAAAGTCAACTTTTTTTTAACAAATTTTTTAATTTTTTTTGTTTTTTGTTATACTTTGTTTTATGTTTTTTTTAATAATTTAAATTTTTTTTAAATGTAATTTTTTTTGTTATACTTTGTTTTATGTTTTTAAAATTTTTTTGTTATAAAACAAAGTATAGAAAAATTTTCTAAAAAAACAAAAAATAATTTTTAAAATTTTTTTTAAAAAAAATTGACTTTTACTTTGACTGTACAAACTTTTAAAAAAAAAACAAAAAAAATATATTAAAAATTTTAAAAAAAAATTATAAAAAAAAGTATTTTAACTTTTAATATAATTTGTTTAAACTTTTTAATTTTTAAAAACAACATAAAACAAGTATATACCAAAAAAATTAAAAAAAATTTTAAAAGAAAAAGAAGTTGACTTTGGCTGTACACATGACATCCTAGGTGTCAGCCGAAGTGTATAAGAAAAAACAATGTTACACATTTTTGTGACTTTTTAAAAGTAAGTTACTTATGTTGATACTTTTTGAAGTAGATTACTCATAGTAGCACAAAACAAAAAGTAAGTTACTCATTTATAGTTTTTGTTCTTTTTTTTTAATCAACTACAAAAGTGTATGTGCCATAATTGGTGAATTTGGTGGTAGTTCACCTGTGCCTAAAAATATGTGGTTGGACACATTGGAGTTCCAATAATGAAAATAAACAAAGAAGAATCCTTGTCAAGTTAAAATATTTATCCAAGTGGTTAAAAATTAGCTCAGAATGTGTCCAATACTTCAAGTTTGATAGACTAATCACGAACTTAATCAGACATGTTTTGACCCGTATTAAAATGACCCCCCATCTTTCCACCTATCGGTGACATAGAAATCACTATACTTCACATGTCATCCTGTCATCAAAACGCAACCCAGTTGGAGGCAACTATATGAGCATATAGGGGGCTACTTAGACACCTTTTCTTTTTCAGAGGAATGCTTCATGTTAGAAGCAACTCCTCTTTTGAGCAATACAAGTTTATCTATGGAGGAGTTAGATTTATTGGTACCTATAATGTATAAATGATGGTTAGAAATATGAAATGCAACTATACGAGTCTGCCCACTTTAAATTGGATTAGTTGCTTTTAAAAATTTTCCAAATGAAATAACTTTTTTAGCTTTTTTTTGAAATTACCTTGCATAAAAAAAAATGAAATTAGCTTAATGTTTCCGGTTAATGAAAATCATAAACCGTTATCATCGTCATACTTTTATAATTACTTACTCTTGACTCCGCTATATTTTGGATCAGTTTAATTTTCTAATGACATAACAGTTAGTCATTTTAAGGTCATGGACATTCGGGTCTTATCGTCTAGCCGTTGGTACTCCGCATCTTCACGGAGAATACAATTTCACCAGGAGGGAGGTAATAGTTGATGCATACACACCTATGAACAATCTCCCTTAGTATCCGCATGAATTGATTTGAGATGTGGTTATTACAATTATCTCGAGACTTTCTTTGCGTATGTTGCTAAATTTATAATCTTTGTTCATGCTCATAATGTTGACTTTGTTCACTTTATTTCTTTTGTAGGTTCTACGACATAATGTTGCTTGGTTTGTAGCTGCAAATTAGAATTCTTGTAGGTAGAAGTTTAGAAGTTTTGCTAGAGTTATTTATAAATGTTTCATGTATGTATCTAATTAAACTACTTGTATGTGATTATGTGATGTAACCTGGATTTTAATGACAGCAATAGGTCATCAATTATTGTTCAAACCTCTTAAAATTAAGCAATAGTGATTTAGTTATTTACATACTTATGTTTTACAAACTGAATGTGCATGATATTCTTTTTTTTAATTGTAACTATTCATTTTTCCTGCCCGTGTTGAACACGGGTTATGAGCCAGTATACTTAGGAATTCAGTTTATTCATCATCTTTCGGCTAGTTCGAATATTAGCAACATATCCAGAGACTGATATTTGACAATTTTAGTAGTCGATAGCTGCGCCACAAAAAAGTTGGCACGCTTTGAATCATCAAACTGATTTTTGCGACATGCTTTATGTGATGAACAGTTTGAGGAGAATAAATAACAAGAGTCGTATTCTAACACGACGAATTCAATGAACAAAACTCAAAATTCAAAAGGAACACTAAACAGATGCTTCAAAACTCCAACCAATAGCGAGAATTTTACGGTTGTTTCTAGAAAAAACTTTATATGTATTACTCGATCTTTTGGGAATTCTTCCATGATGAAATATACAAACTTTTAGCTAACCAATAAGCAATGCAAACTTGATATATCGATGGACAACTAAACAAAATTGTTACATTATTTAGAAATACATGTTCTCTACATTCAAGAAAATACAATATGTCAAATGTCCCAAGTCATCCATGTTGCGAGCTCGACATTATACGGTGACGCAAAAAAACTCACTAAAATTAAACATGTACAAATGCACAAAGATATCTCAAACTGTCAATACATATATTTTGGATTTCAACATATTCACTGAAAAGCTTGGCTATAGAAACATTTTGCAAATTATGATTGCATCAGCAACCTGTGCGCGAGAATAAATATCCCGTAGCTGGAAATTTTCTTGATATACCTTTCAGTGAATAACAATTTACAAGTGTGGTTATACGTAAATCAAAAGAGGCTAAGTAATTACTTCAACGTTAATGAACACATAATCAACAAGGCTACAACTACTTCCAGGTGTATAGGCACATATATTATAAAAAGCTATTTGTAAGAGATGGTAACTTCAACCCATTAACGTTGATTTTGGGAATTATCTCAAACCGTCTTAAAAAACTTGACTAAAAAGGGAACTCGAACAAAACGTGTTCCTGAACCTGTTTATTTATACCCATTACCTATACCCACAATCTTGCCACCATCAAAGCATGACAAACGTGCAACATATGTATATAGTACCCATTCATTAAAATGTCTCATATTCACAAGACCGTTCTAAAGCATAGTGAGAATTCGTCAGTTAAAAGAACTCAGCCTAAACCAAGGTGTCTAGAAAATTGTTATATCAAAGAAGTATATATATACAGCTTCATATAGAAGATCATCCAGCCCAAAAGCCTAAGAAACTAGTAAAAAGATCCCAGCAGGCAACTAAACACTGCCAAGATCAACTTATAGTAAAAATACTAGTGCGTATATGAAAGTGAAACTTAGCTATGAACTAAGCTATGAACTAATTATACTACAGTATAAAATAAGCTTCTTGCTGCTAAAAATTTCATAACCAAATACTAAACATAACTACATAAGTTCTTATATTAGGTTTGTCTCAAGGAAACATGAAATAAAAACACTCCGACCACAGGATCTCTTGTAGCATCTTGAGTTGCAAAAGTTGGAGGAAAGCCTAATTTGATTAAAAGATGCCAAAACTAGCTGACAAATTTGAAGAACTCCTAGGGCCAAGCGGCATCTTAACACCATAGTTTTCCTACCTTCAATAAGGATGATAGCGACTACCGCCACTATAGCCTCCACTACATTGGCGGAGCCAAGGCTTGGCTACCTGTGGCACGTGCCACATATGGGTAGGCCAGCCGAAATATATTTGTCACACAAATTTTTAGCTTTGACTGATTACGTAGGTCAATATTAATGTGCTACATATATTATTAGCTGTGACTGATAGTGATAAATTCAGTTTAATAGGTCCATATAGCGCATTAGTTATAAGTTTTTGGTTATAGGCTACAGCCCAATTAAAGCCCAAGGAAACTATTTAGCAATTAGCAGTTTAGTTATGCGTTTAGTTATACACTTATACGTTTCCTTGCTTGTTATTTGGGGAAAAAAGAACAGATAAAAAAAGGGCACGAGGAGTTGAGGTCTGAGAATTATTGATCATTGATGAACCTGATAAAATTTAATGATCTTTTTATGAACCACTTATTCGAGCTTGTTTGGTAAGAACATCTTTGTGTTTTCTTTAGGATTTTGAATTAAAGATTCCTAGGGTTTATAATTATTAGATAACTAACATAAATCAGTGTATTGTGATTAGTTTTGTATTTGATATTTTTTATTACTTGTTAGTTGTTCACATGTTTAATGCTTGTAGTTAGTGTGTTGTGCAATTACTTATTGTTTATTCATGATCCTAATAGGCTTTAATTTTTATGGAAAGATATTATAAAAGAAAGTTTCCGTCGATAAGTGATGGTGAATACTATTACAGAGCTTGCTAAGGAGATGGTGAGATTAGAGAAACATAGCACTTTTCCTATGATATATAAGTTGTTGAAGCAGTGGAACAATGTTTTTCCACAATGAAGTTAATAAAGTCGGATCTCCGTAATCAAATGTGATAGATTTTTGAACCATGCTCTAGTTTGTAGCATAGAGAAAGAAATACTGAACAATGAAGTTAATCGAAAGGGAAAATTGATTTAGGGCGATCGAAGTAACTTTGTTAACTTCTATATAAGTTGTGTAATCATCGTACTTTTTATTCTTTATAAGTTAAAACTTGGGGTAAAAAAAGTTTGTGCCACACATATTTTGAATTCCTGGATCCGCCATTGCTCCACTACCATAAGAGCCACCATAACTAGCAGCTGGACCAGAATCAGGACCCCCACCAGCACGTATTTTAGAACCCCTATACAGATCATGCTCATCACCACTTCCAAAACGACCAGCATCACCACGAGAAGATTCACCAAGGTAACCGTCACAGTCTCCATAACCACCAATACCACTACCCTTACCATA
>BQNB010068827.1:0-33709 GCA_026074375.1 Tanacetum coccineum
TTTATAAAACTAGTGACGCGTATGATTAGAATGAAGTTAGTAAAAGGTTGCCATAAGCGGTGGGTCTCTAGCACCAACCTCGTGGTGAAAGTGCGCGATTAGTAAAATAAATCAATAAATTTTTTTAATATAAAAGTGCGCGATTAACTCTGAAACTATACACACGAATAGTAAAATAATATAAAAAAAATTAAAAGTTTATGACTTACGATAAAATAAAAAATAAAAGAATTTACAAAACGCACCTTCAAGTTTGCTAAATGTTACAAAACTGACATTTAACTTTGATCTATTTACGACTTTTTTATATAACAAACTTTATTTATCAAATATAAAACGCATATTTATCGATTCATTCGAAAAAAAATGTCACTGAAAAGATCGTCGAATTGCGATCAAAACGAGTTCAATATTGCAATGCTTTTGACATGCGAACGATTTTATAATAAATGCTAAAGTTTAATAAATATATAAAAAATATTTACGGAAATAGTCTTTGATGTTATCGGTTCATTGCAAAGTGAGTCTTAACTACCGACAAATAGTAATTGGCGTTATTGATTCATTGCGAAAATAGTCTCACGCGGGTTAAGAACCTCGTTTAAAAAAACGCTACAAGCTCAAAACTCAGCTTTCGGTGAGAGGCCACGATTATGATTAAACATCAAGGTGGTTGGTTTTTAGGGCCGGGCGCACGTAGTCAAAATTTTCTCCAGTTGATTAGTTTTCTTTCATATGTTGATAATTAATGAAATATCATGTGTTATTACTTGTCCACATTTTTACATAATTTTATAGGATAATCATCCAACTGTTTTAACGAGATAGTAAACACAATATTTTTCTTCTTAATATGGTGATGAGTGATGACATTTACGCTCAGTTCTCGAGTTTCATTTTCAGAAGAAAAGAAAGGAAAGGAAGGGGAACAAAAACATATTTGTGTTCTTGAGTTTTATTTTAATCAGAAAAGGAAAGAAAGGGAAGGAAAAGGAAAGAAAATTTGAAAGTTTTTTGTTCTAAATCTTTCCTCCCATATTTGGGCGGATTGGGAAGGAAAGTGTTTATATTGACAAATTTACCCTCATTTCTTCCATCACAGAGAGTCTTCAACCACTGTGTAATCTTCATTTTTTTCAAAATAAGAAACTAATAAAAGTCCTACTGCAAAATGACGCATCGTTTTTTTTATTTAGCGATTATTAAGGCTAGTGATTTATTGGGCTTTCTTGGGTTTGCACATGGGCCAATTATATTCACGACATGGACCAACATATTTTTTATGCGCATTTTTACTTGTTAGTTTGATTAAAGAATATTTTAAATAAAAAGGTATATTAACCACAAATGACTTATTAAAAAAAATTAGATTAGTAGCAGATATTTTGTTTAAAGGGCATAAAAGTAAATTTTTATGTTTCTTTTCTTTCTTTATTTCCTACTAATTTCAAACTCGAGAACACAAGGTGCATAGTAAAAAAAATTTCACTATCTTTTCTTTTCCTTTCTTTTCGTTTGTTTTCACTCCTTTAGTAACTCGAGAACAGAGCATTAGATTCTCCGTTTGATTATAGAATCAACATCTTATTTATTAAAATGAATTTTCATGACCGGAAATAATATATATCTTTTTTCTTTTACTTGGGATACCTGATCATAATCTGTAGGCGGATTTGGATGTGGACCAAGCACGGCGTTTGTTTTATAGCCTTTGATTTTGGATATGATAAAAGGTCGATCCGAATAAATAAATCAATAAAATCACTTACCAAGCATCATTCGAATCTCAATGTTGCAATTTTTTAAACCAATATGTTTATTTGTATATTGTACAAGTGTAGTAATTTTACGTGTGTCTATATTCTTTATTGTGTTTTCGAGGAAGTATCATCCATGGCAATTAAAATCAACTGTAAAGAAAATCTTTAACTACTAAATGAACATGTCATTGTAAAAATTCATATATTTTTTCTTAGTTCAATTTTCTCAACATGTAATTGTCACAGACATAGCGACGTTTTCTTGATGCTTTCTAGATTCAAATCTGCAAATGGTGCTGAGCTCATAGGTAAGCGCTCTCAACGCTTTGTGTAGGCTATAGTGGAGTTATTATGCAGACGGTTTTTATGAAAGGACCAATTTTATGATATTGACAAACTTATTTTTACACGAGCAAAATAAGGTTGTCTAGAGGATAAGCTAATTGTACGGATGTGGTGTTGTGTGTAGAATGTGTCTCTAATCATGCGATGTATTGAGACTTTAAGTTAGTAGTGGTTGATCTGTATAGTGTTCTGATGCCCATTCCTGTGTGTGAGTGGGAAGTGATTCCTCAAGATTATGGCATTTTGCGCATGCGTTATTAGGTGTCCTGGGTCGACAACGAGTGAACGTTACAAGGGCAATCTCTGTTTAATTGATTCATACCGAGAAAATTACAGATGTTCATATTCATACGTGTGCTAACCAACTGCTTATAAAGGGATATTAATCTTATTGATCGGGTTCTTGTGACTGGAATGATATCGTTCTTATGAAGTTCAGATGTATATTACTCGCGGCAGAATGTTCAATACGTATAAGGTATAAGAGAATGCCACGAAACAACAATGTAAGATGCGAATACAAGCATTTGGTTCATAAGGAAAAGTAGGTTGTAATAATAAACTCGATGGTACGATCGAATTACGCAAGTAAAGTAAGATATGATGTACAGGACATCAATTAGATTCTAATAGAGTCTACGGGACAAGAGATGGCTCAATCTTCTCGGTCTGTATCTAAAGGCGCAATGTCACAACCCCAAAAGTGGATACTGCACGAAACTGGGTTAACATTGGGGTGCTCGTCGTCAAGGTAACGACAGTACAAGTCACGGGAAAGATCGATCTAAAAATAAAGTCGTTTTATAGTTACATTGTAAAATCGTTTCACATTCAAGTTACGAGTAAACAGTGAGTTTACCAATAGGTAGATGTTTTTAATAAAACACAATATGCTTTAAGAAATGACATAAAGTTATAGATGAGAAAATTTTCATCGAATGTAGATAATCTGAAATCTTTCGAACACAGTATTTCAAAGAAGTTTTATCAGTATGTTATTAATGAAGAGTCTCTGATAATACATTGAGTGGTTCCCTCCGAGCAATAGTAATGAGAGGTCTGAGATAAAGACATTATAAAAGTCAACAAATTGTTGATTTTTTCATAGGCTTTTATGGATAGAAGAAAATTGTTAGAAGTAAATAGAGTATGTTATTGTAATCAACCATAGTTCTATTGGACAACAGATTTTATTAATGTAAAAAAAAACAAATGTCAATGTCCCTAAATGAAATCTATTGTTATTGCGTAAGCTATGACCCGAAACTTTAACTGTTTTATCCCAGATGACAAATATAGGATGTTGCACAACCTAATGTCTACCAATGTTAATGTGTGCACTCTATATTGGTCAATTGTGAACCAGAAATTAACTGCGGGGATTGACTGACGTAATCAGACTTTATCCATAACACTCGGATTGTATCTATGTAGCAATTAAGGTTCATATTTGATAGGGACTTAAATGTGCAAATGCTGTAATTTGGCAATAATATTCACGACAATATCTGGATAGATACAATTAAAAAACACTTGGTGTCAATAGTAAAGAGAGTGAATATTGTGGTAGCCGCTGAATGTGAACTCCGGTTTTTGTATTATAGAGGGATTCAATGTGTCTCATATCTTGTAGTGTGAGCCAAATCAATCTCTTTAGTTCAGTTATACAGAAAACAGCCTTGCTTCACTAAAATGTTTTAGAAGTCATGTAGTAAGCAAGTAAAAGTTTTTATAAAGATAGTCACGTAACGCTTAAGTGAGTAGAATTACTAAGTTTAATTAGTAACGAAAGCTATTCTACCGAATACCAGTTTTGAAAGTACCATTAAAAGATGGAACAAGGCAAGGCTATGAAACTACCGACAAGCAAGCATGGGATAGAAGCAAGTGGATCGAAGGTCATGGGAAATCTAGGGACCACTAAAAGATGTGGCGCGACTTAGAACAATAATATATAACAAAACGTAAAAATGAATATAAGTGTTATGAGGTGTGTGTCCCAAAATAAGTATGGCAATGCACTCGTCGAATTTTCTGTCGCAAAAGTTAATTTCTTACCGCCCGAAATACTCGTCGAATAACATGAAGTATATGTATGCAAGTATGTGTGTAGTTTTACTCTTAACTCTATTTTTTTTAAAGGTTAAAATATAGTTTTTAAATTCAAGTCAATAGCGATGAATGTTTGTATGTTTTATAGAATTAGGCAACTTCCTCGCAACCATTAGTCCTAACGTAAGTGTATAAAAATACAAGGGCTCATCACCTTCTAAAATCTTTAAGGAAGTTATTATTCTAAAAATACAGGCTCGGTTGTTAAGAAAGATTCTCAGATTCCTATGTGAATAATACGAAAATTACCCCTGGTCTCCCAAACAGAATATTCTAGGATTTTTAGCCCTTTACGCGAAAACGACCATAAATCATATCATATGAAGCTATTGAAGGTGAGGCCCTTTGGAGGTGTTAAGTTTTATGGGAGTGTCGTGCCCCGGCGCTTAAATTTTTAATCCCAATGTTGTTAATTAAATATGCGGAGTTATTATCATTTTTTTCGATAGATCAGCTTTGATCAGTTTTGTAATTAAGGCCGTATCCTCACTCATCGGAGGAGATGTCAATTTAATCATCTCAACACATACTACTTTAACCATTTGTCTACCTCTATTGTATTTTCCCAGGCAGTACACAAGCTCAAAATAATTTGAAATAACTACAACAAGTTACTGGTTCTAATTCTTGTCAATACTAACTCATGTTGCAAATCCAATATATTCAAGTTTATCTGTCAAAGTATTATTGTTCAATGCCATAACAATTAGAATTACATTATCAAAGGTCTTAAGAACATTACATATAGAGGTTGAGGTACAGGAATTATAAAAACAATTACAATCATAAACAAATAGAATAACGCAAAACATACAAATGAGATGACAAAGATGGAGATTTACTCAACAAATAATGAACTCCACTTCTTGATCTAGAGGCTTATATTCACCAACCCATTTGACAATAGACCTTTATAAACCCAATAAATAATATATGATATTTCGTTACTTCTAGCCTTAAACATCTTAAATAACCACTTAATTATAGAGCTTGATTGATGCCTTGAAGATTGTTTGAAGAAAATTTAATAATACAATACAAATAGCTTGCGGCTTCAAACCATTGTTGATATTTTAGTCTAGAATCAAAAAGTAGAATTGGTTTTGGAATGGTGAACTCATGATGGCAGCCATATAAGTAGAGAGGGATGGAGCCTAATTTTGTTTACCATGAGAATATGGAGGGTCGTAGTGTAGTCGGTTTAGATAGAGGATGCAAAATTTACGTTGCCAAATGTCTTAAACTATAAAATGGACTACCTAGGGAAAGGTTTCACACAACATTGGTCCTCATGTGAGTCACGAAATTTAGTGGGTAGAGAGGGGTGGCTTTGGTGTTTAATTTTGTGTAGAAAATTTAGATTAAGTGGGATTTTTGGGTTAACGGGTTAAAATCAAGTAGTATGAAGAAAGTTTAGTTGTTAACACACAATTAAACTGTTATAAGATGAAAATAGATTATAATTCTATGGGCTACTTGTTTTGGAAAATATAGTATTTAAGTGTTGCGCGTAGACTAATATTTTAGCCCAAGTCGGGTTCACATTTAATAACGTTTTCTTGACGACACGCGAGATAACGTACTTCAGTGTTAAGTCACGAAAATATTAATTTTACACCATAGTAAATTAAATAATGAAAGATATAAATTAAAAGATAATGACCTGGAAATTTCCGGGGTGTTATAATTGGGGGAATATTTAACTACAGGGAACATGTAAGATGGATAAATCCGACTAATTAGGCTATAGTTAGTAGGACTAAAACAAAAAAAAAAAAAAAAAAGTGCGAAAAATTCACTAACTCGAGTAAAAGGAAAAATAAAAATTTACTTAAAGGTTAATAAAACATAGCTTAAAATATGAATATATTAATTACCCAATTTTACGAAATTCTACAGTCGATCCCCTAAGGGAATCTGGTCCTTAGAGTTAAACTGGGCGACTGCAGTGAGAGGAAGGGTGGTCGTAACAGGTTGGGTATTCGGCATTAAATTGCTATTCTCGCTCCATGTAAAATTCAGTTCATCGAGAGGTTCCAATGAACTTTGACTTGTAAAGATATGACTCTGCTATAGTTATTTGCTTCATGGCTGATGATCTTTGACCAGGATTTTCTTGTTAAAGTGTAGCTTGTGTCGAGTCGAAGTGCGGCGTTTAGCGGAATGATCGGGCGTTCACTCAGGTAACATTTATTTCAATACAAGGGCTAAAATATCCTGAACTTTAGGAGTATATGGTCAACATGTTCGAAGGGTTCAATAAGACAATTAAACAAGATAGCAAACAAATGATAATAAAATAATGGTTACGGCATGAAATGCCTTGCAATGTGCTTGTCATGTACGGGATTAGTGGTTAGAATTATACTTAATGAAAAGCGGGAATATATGTATTGATGAGGAAAAACAAGTGAAAGTGTTGAATTATTATCGCCATAAACTGTTGAGTTAAGAAGCATTGTAATATCATAGTACATACAGATCGAGAAAAATGAATTTGTGTCGTAAATCAAGGAAGGAGAAATCAAATAAATTATAATATTAAAGGAAGTGATGTAATTCAAAGATGGTGTTAAATGAGTTTGTTCTTTTAGGATGTGTAGAGACTCCTGTAAACCAGATTGATGAAACTTTTGTGAACAAATGGTAGGAAAAGAATCCAATTAATCAATGCACCAAAAATGTTTTAGATCATTAAGAAAATATAGTTTTCAGAGATCAGGAGAGGAAAAAATGAGAGTATAGGCGAATAGATAACTATAAGATGTCGCGAGATGTCAATTCATGTAATATGTGTCTAGACTTAGGAGAGAATGTAAAAAAGAATATTATGTACAAATGTATATATTGATCGAATGGAAAAAAATATAGGGACATTATTCACCCAAACAAAATTAGGAATCAAGGAAGTGATGAGAGAATGTATTTGTTGGTCCGACTAATCATGTCTCAGTGATCGCAAAGGTATCAATTGTTCTTAATAATGGTAGGTTAGAAGTAGGTATTCAGATACTCAAATATAGTAATGCCAAAGATATGAATGTACAGAATCATGAACGGTTTAGAGAGTCATTCAGAGAAAGAATTAAATCGATGCACAACGAATGGTAATTACTTACTTTTTTTAATAATATGAAAGAGGCATATTTCAATGAAAACATGTGTAGAATTGCTAAACGAGGATTGATGAATTAATTATACAAACAATTAAGTATTTAAAAGTGAGGTTAATACATATGGCTAAAACAAAATTCTTAGAGGAAGTGGTTTATCTAGGATGTTAAAATGGTATATGCGTATTTATTGTATCATAAATAAATCAATAAAATCACATACCAAGCATCATTCGAATCTCAATGTTGCAATTTTTTAAATCAATATGTTTATTTGTATATTGTACAAAGTTAGTAATTTTACTAGCTATACTCTTTATGTATCAAGTATCATCCATGGCAAATAAAATCACTGTTAAAACATCTAAAAATACAAAAATGAACATTCATTGTAAAAATTATATATTTTTTCTTTGTTCAATTTTCCTAACATGTAATTCGTCAACTGACATACGACGTTTTCCTTGATGCTCTAGATGAATATCTGCAAATGGGTGCGAGAGTAGCCCGTAACGCTCTCACAGCTTTCTGTAAGGCTATCATGGAGTTATATGCAGACGAGTTTTTATGAAAACCGACATATACTGATATTGACAAACTTTATTCTTTTCACGAGCAAAACATAAGCTTCTAGAGGAAACATTAATTGTACGGATTGGTTGCTGGAGAATTGCCAAAATGCATATAAAGCTTAATTTAGTAGTGGTGATCACATATCAGATCCATTCATTTTATTGGAAGTGATTCCCTCCCAAGACTTATGGATTTGACATGCGTTATTTGGTGTCTCCGGGTCGAACAACGACGTGAACGTTACAAGGCAATCTCCTCTTTTCAATGATCTCAAATCCGAGAAAACACAAGATGTTCCATACTTCCATACGTGGCTAACAACCTGGCTTATAAAAGAGGATATTATCTTATTGACGGGATCTATCCGGAATGATCTGTTCTTATGAAGTTCATTTCATATCTCGCGGCGAATGATTCAAAACGTATAAGGTATAAGAACGCACACGAAACAACAATGAAAGATGCGAAACAAGCATTTGGTGTCATAAAGAAAAGTAGGTTGTAATAAAACACATGGTACGACGAATTACGCTAAGTAACATAACGGATATGATGTACACATGCATCATATTACATAATATGAGTCTACAGGAGAACGAGATGGCAATCTCTCGCGTCTTTATCTAAAGGAGCAATGTCACACCCCAAAATCGGACTGCAGCGAAACGGTAACATTGGGGTGCGACGTCAAGGAACAAAGTACAAGTCACGGAAAACGATCTAAAAAATAAAGACGTTTTATAGTACATTTTAAAATGTTTCACATTCAATACATTAAAACATTAGAGTTTACAAATAGGTCCCAACTGTTTTAATAAAACACAATGTTTTCAAGGAAATGACATAAAGTTTAGATAAAATTTTCATCGAATGTAATAATTGAAATTCTTTACAAACACAGTATTTTCAAAAGAAGTTTTATCAAATGTATAAAATGAAGAGTCTCTGAAATACATATCCGCGTGGCTTCCCTCCGAGCAATATACATGAGAGACCTGAGATAAAACATACTAAAAGTCAACAAAATTGTTGATTGATTTCATAGGTTTTAATCATAAAACAATGATTAAGTAAATCGAGTAATGTTATTGTAATCAAACAGTTTAGTGGACCACAAGATTTAAGTAATGTAAAAAAGAAAAACAAATTCACCAAGTCTAAATGAAATCTATATTATTGCGCTAAGCTCATGACCCCGAAACCTTAACTAGTTTTATGCCCCAGAGAAATATAGGATGCTTGCCAACAACCTAACTGTCCTCACAATGTTAAATGCACCATGGTCAACTTGTGACCAGAAATTCAAGGCGGGGATTGCCAGTCCCAATAGATTTATCCATAACACTCGCGCTTGCTACATTAGCAATTAACGGTTCATAATTGGTAGGGACTTAAATGGCAAATGCGGTAACTTTGGCAATAATATTCAGACAATAATCTGGATAGCATACAAATTAAAAACACTTGTGTCCAATAGTAAAACAAATATTGTGTTCAAAACTCACGGTTTTCATATATAGAGGTATTCAATGGTCTCAAATCATGTAGTGAGCAAATCAAACTTTAGTCAGTTCATAAGAAAACAGCCATGTATCACACATGTTTTAGAAGTCATGTAGTAAGCAAGTAAAAGTTTTTATAAAGATAGTCACGTAACGCTTAAGTAGTAGAATTCAATAAGTTTACTTGGTAAAACGAGCATGTATTCTCACCCCGAATACAGTTTATGAAAACCATTAAAAGAGAAAAGGCGAGGCTATGAACTACCGAAAGCAAGATGGGATCAGAAAGCAAGTGGATCGAAGGTCATGCGGAAACCTCTAAGTACCACCTAAAAGATGTGGCGCGACTTAGAACAATAAAATATAAACCAATACGTAAAAATAATATAAGTGTTCATGAGGTGTGTGTCCAAAATAAGTATGGCATTGCACTCGAATTTTCAAAGTAATTTTTACCCAAAACTCGTCGAATAACATGAACTTATATGTATCAAGACATGTGTTTAGTTTTACCTCTTAACTCCTATTTTATCAAAGTTAACATATACGTTTTAAATTTCAAGTCAATACGCAAATTTCTAAATTCTGAAATTAGGCCAACTTCCCAAACCTTTAGCTCCTAACCCGTAAGTGATAAAAATACAAGGCTTTCACCTACTAAAATCATTATGAGTCTATTTTCTAAAAATACAGGCCTCAGGTTTTAAAAAGTTTCAGATCCATGTGAAAATACAAATTTACCCCTGGTCATCCAAAACAGAATATTTCTAGATTTTTAGCCCTTTACGAAAACGACCATAAATCATAATCTATGATAGCTATTAAGGTGAGGCCAATTGGAGGTGTTAGTTCTATGTGTCCGTTACAGAGCTTAAATTTTTAATCCAATATGTTAATTTAAAAATATGGAGTTATACTCATTTTTCTACGACTAGATCAGATTTGACATGTTTTGGTAAAAAGGCCGTATCTCACTCATCCGGAGGAGATAAATTTACATCCATCTCAACACATACTCTTTAAACATTTGTCTACCTCCCTATTGATTTTTCCAGGAGTACACAAGCCAAAAATAATTTGAAAATAACCACACAAGCTACTGGTCTAATTCTGCCAATCCTAACATGTTGCAAATCCAATATATTCAAGTTTATATGTCAAAGTTTTATTGTACAATGCCATAAAAATTATAATTACATATCAAAGATCATAAGAACATCTCATATACAGTAGGTACAAGAAATTATAAAAAAATTTACAAGAGAAACAAATAAATAACAAAACCTTACAAATGAGATGAAAAAGATGGAGATTTACAACAAAATGAACCCACTTCTTGATCTAGCTCTATATTCACCCAACCATTCTAGCAATAAGACTTTTAAACCCATAATAATACTATATATTCTCTTTACTTCAGCCCTTAAACATCTTAAATAAACCCTTAATTATAGAGCTTGATGATGCCTTGAAGATTGTTTGAAGAAATTATAACTAATAACACTACAACTAGCTTGAAGGCCTTCAACCATTGATGATATTTTAGTAGAATCAAAAAGTAACATTGGTTTTGGAATGGTGAACATGATATGGCAGCCAAATAGTAAGAGAGGGATGGAGCATAATTTTTTTTACCATGAGAAGATGGAGGGTAGTAGTGTAGTGGTTTAGATAAGGCATGCAAAATTTACTTGCCAAATGTCCTTAACTCATAAAAAATGGACACCTAGAAAGGTTTAACACCACATGGTCCATGTGAGTCACGAAATTTAGTGGTGAGAGGGGTGGTTTTGGTTAATTTTGTGTAAAATTTAGAATAAGTGGGTATTTTTAGGGTTAACGGGTAAAAACGTAGTATAAAGTAAGTTTAGGTGTTAAGAGTTTAGACGGAACCACGAAGCGAAAACGTATATGATAAAAAAATAAAATATATCACATGAGATACTTTTATGAAATAATATGTTACGTAGAGCGTGTAGACTAATATTTAGTCTAAAGCCGGGTTCACTTTTACTAAATGTTTTATTACGAACGCAAGACAACCTATTCGGTTAATCAAAAAATATTTTTTACTCCAAAGCAAATTAAATAAATAATGTATGGATTAAAATAGAAATTGGAATTTACGGGGTATATAATGGGAATATTTAACTACATGGGACACGTAGATGGATAAAAATTCTAATTACGGCTCAAGCTTAGCTAGGAATGCAAAATTCACTAATCGAATAAATAGTAAAAGTAAAAATTTACTTAAGGTTAAAAATAGAATTAAAATATGAATATATT
Organism: Tanacetum coccineum; assembly: GCA_026074375.1. Lineage (NCBI taxonomy): Eukaryota > Viridiplantae > Streptophyta > Magnoliopsida > Asterales > Asteraceae > Tanacetum > Tanacetum coccineum. The sequence continues at coordinate 11,695 of BQNB010068827.1, forward strand.
AATTACCCGAATTTTACGGAATCTCACATTCGATCCCCCTAAGGGAACTCTAGTCCCCAGAGTTCAACTGGCCACTGCAGCAGACGAGGAGGTGGCGAAAAGATGCGGGTATTTGGTCTTGAACAACTATTCTCGCTCCCATGTAAATGCAGGTCATCGTCGAGGGTTCCAATGAACTTTGACTATAAAGATACGACTCTGCTTTAGTTGTTTGACCTCATGGTCTATGATCTTTACATGATTTTTTATAAAGTGTAGATTGTTGTTGAGTCGAATTTCGTTTAGCGAAATGAGAAGGCGTTCATCAGGTAACCATTTCTTTCTATACAATGACTAAAGCTCCTAACTTTAGATTATGCGTCAAAACTTGTTCGAAGGGTTCAATAAGACAATTAAATAAGATAGCAAACAAAAATGGAATAAATAATGGTTAAGGCATGAAATGCCTGCAATGTGCTTGTAGGTACAGATTAGTGGTTAGAATCCTTAATGAAAATATAGAATATATGTATTGATGAGAAAACAAGTGAAAGCATTGAACTATTATGCCATAACGATGATCCAAGAAGCATATGTCAAGTCAATACATATCAAGATCGAAAGATGAATTTGTGTCGATAATCAATGCGAACGGAGAAATCAAATAAATTAGTAATATTTAAAGGAAGTGAATGTCAATTCAAAGAGGTGATAATGAGTTTGATATATTAGGATTTAGAGAATCCTAAAACAGATATTGAACATTTTGTGAACAAGGTAGCAAAAAATCATTAATCAATGCAACAAAATGTTTAGATCATAAAATATAGTTATAGCATCGCGAGAGGAAAAAAATGAGAGTATAGAAATAAAAAATATAAGATGTCGCGAGCATATAAATTATGAATATGTCAACGGCTTAAAAGAGAATGTAAAAAAGAACATATGTACAAATGTAATATTGATCAAAAGAATAAACATATAGGGAATGATTCACACAAACAAATTACAAATCAAGGAAGTATGAAGAATCATTTGTACAAATAATCAAGCAAACAAAGGATCAATTGGTCATAATAATGCTAGGTTAGAAGTAGGTATCTAGAATATCAAAATATAGTAATGGCCAAAAGAAATGAACGTACAGAATTATGAACGGCTATAGAGTCATTCGGAAAATTAATTGATGCAACGAGGGTATTATTTCTAATAGTTGAAAGAGGCATATTTAAAAAAACAATATGTCAGAATTGCTATACGAGATAGATGAATTAATTGTACAAACAATTAAGTATTTAAAGAGAGTTAATACCAAATGGCTAAAACAACACATAATAAGGAAGTGGTTTATCAAGGATGTTAAAATGGAATAAGAGAAGTTAATTGTACAAACCATTAATTATTGAAGGGAGTGGATATATCCGTACCATAAAGCAAACAATACATCGAGAGTTTTCAAAGAAATGTTTTTAAATAAAAAGATCATCATTAACTATGATGGTTGAGATTCTCTCTTCGGACTGAGGAATGTTGGTTGTGTCATTCCCAATGATATTCTAGTCAGCAGACGTGACTTTCATTACCGTTGTTTTGTCTCGAGAGTCTTTATGCGTGATTCTTTTTTCCGCATCTCGGGTCTCGTTCCGTTCTAGGCGAAAGAGCATGTTAGTCGTACGTTGGCTTATAAATCGCTTGATAGCTAATGAACTTTAGCAGTTGTCTTCTTGGCGGAATGATTCTCCAGAATCACAAGAAGTATGGAGAAAAGAATGAGTCGTGTTCCCAAAAGTAGACGTTCCCAGACGACACGTTACGAAGGAATAGGTTAATAGTCGTATTCCGGATAATCGACATGATTCAATGCGGTGGGTTACATGATGACATATGCATTTCAAAAGTACGAGGCAAGTGTTCAACTCAGAGTCGAGTAGTCAATGGGACCGACAAACTATGTCGAGTTTCGATATTATCAAAAAGAGAATTAAGTAAAGTCATGAAAAAGAAATTTTGGAGACCATTGAATTACTATCAATGTCTTAAGAGGTTTTAAAGATCGTCGTATCACTCACAACGTCTTGAAAATAAATAAGACAATGGTGTTACTCGCAATGACTTAAGAGAAGAGTATTAGTATTTATATAAACAACATTTGTATAAATATATAGAGACATTCTAGAAGGTAGACATAAGTGATCGAAAATAGTCAACATTTATATAAATTATCCTTATATAAATAAGTAGCGATACTCTTGAAGATAGGCGTAAGATATCGAAAAGAAAGTCAAGTATCATATAATTATTATCTATATAATACTAGTAGTATTGCCCGAGAGAGTAAATTTAAGCAGCCAGGAAGTACGCGCGCACGAATATCGGATAAATCAAGAGGAGAGACTCTAAATTTTAAAAGTAGTCATAGTCTAGGTTTTGAAAACGACCCAGTTCTCTATGACGTGTGCTCTGATACCACTCTGTCACCCCCCCAAAATTGGACTGCAGCGGAACGGTAACATTGGGGTGTGACGTCAAGGAATAAAGTACAATTCACGAAAAACGACCTCAAAAATAAAGACGTATTATAATACATTTCAAAATGTTTCACATTCGATATATTAAAACATCAGAGTTTATAAATAGGTCCTAACTGTTTTAATAAAACACAATGTTTTCAAGGAAATGACATAAAGTTTAGATAAAATTTTCATCGAATGTATAGTTGAAATTCTTTACAAACACAGTTTTTTCAAAAGAAGTTTTATCAAATGTATAAAATGAAGAGTCTTTAAAATACATATCCGCGCGGCTTCCCTCCGAGCAAGATACATGAGAGACCTGAGATAAAACATGCTAAAAGTCAACAAAATTGTTGAGTGAATTCATAGGTTTAAGTAAAAACAATATTAAAATAAATCAAGTAATATTTCAGTAAGAAAGTAGCTTTACAACATTTCAAAGTATTATTTCTAAAATTCAATTAATGATTCAATAAATCAAAAAATGTTCAGTAGTGGACCACAAGAAATAGGTAATAGTAGACTACAAAACAAATTTAGTAGTCCAAAATATGTATTATTGCACTAAGCTCAGGCCCCGAAACCTTAATTAGTTTTGTGGCCTAGAAAAATATAGGATGCTTGCCAACAACCTAACTGTCTTCACAATGTTAAATGCACCATGGTTAACTTGTGACCAGAAATTCAAGATGGGGATTGTCAATCCCGATAGATCTATCCATAACAATCGCTCTTACTGCAATAGCAATTAACGGTTCATGATTGGTAGGGACTTAAATGGTAAATGCGGCAACTTAGGCAATAATATTCAGGCAATAATCTGGATAGCATACAATTTAAAAACACTTGTGTCCAATAGTAAAACAAGTAATGTTCAAAACTCATTATTTTCATATATATATATATAGGTATTCAATTGTCACAAATCATGTAGTGAGCAAATGAAGATTTAGTAAATTCATGAGTAAACAACCATGTATTAAAAGCCATGTAGTAAGCAAGTAAAAAATTTAGTAAAAATAGTCATGTAACGTTTATGTAGTAGAAATCAATGAGTTTACTTGGTAAAACGAGCATGTATTCTCACCCCGAAAATAGTTTGTGAAAACCATTAAAAGATAAAATGTGGGGCTATGAACTCACTGAAAGCAAGATGGGATCAGAAAGCAAGTGGATCGACGGTCGTGCGAAAACCTCTAAGTACCACCTAAAAGATGTGACGCGACTTAGAACGATAAAATATAAACCAATATGTAAAAATAATATAAGTGTTCATGAGGTGTGTGTCCAAAATAAGTATGACATTGCACTCGGATTTTCAAAGTAATTTTTACCCAAAACTCATCGGCTAACCTGAACTTATATGTATCAAGACATGTGCTTAGTTTTACCCCTTAACTTCTATTTTATCAAAGTTAACATATACGCTTTCAATTTCAAGTCAACACGTAAATTTTCAAATTCTGGAATTGACCCAAATTCCCGGACCTCTAGCTTCTAATCCGTAAGTGATAAAAATACAAGGCTTTCACCCACTGAAAGAATTTTGAGTCTATTATCTAAAAATACAGGCCTCATGTTTTAAAAAGTTTCAGATACATGTGAAAAGACCAATTTACCCCTGGTCATCCAAAACAGAATATTTCCAGATTTTTAACCCTTTACGCAAACGGCCATAAATCATAATATATGATAGCTATTAAGGTGAGGCCAATTGGAGGTGTTAGGTCTATGTGTCCGTTACAAAGCTCAACTTTTTAATTAAATATTTTTTTTAATGTAAAAATATGGAGTTATACTCCTTTTCCTACGACTAGATCAGATTCGACATGTTTTGGTAAAAAGGCCGTATCTCCCTCATCCAGAGGAGATAAATTTCCATCCAACTCAACACATACTCTTTAAATATTTGTCTACCTCCCTATTGATTTTTCCAGGAGTACACAAGCCAAAAATAATTTGAAAATAACCACACAAGCTACTGGTCTAATTCTGCCAATTCTAACATGTTGCAAATCCAATATATTCAAGTTTCCATGTCAAAGTTTTATTGTACAATGCCATAAAAATTATAATTACATATCAAAGATCATAAGAACATCTCATATACAGTAGGTACAAGAAATTATAAAAAAATTTACAGAGAAACAAAATAAATAACAAAACCTTACAAATGAGATGAAAAAGATGGAGATTTACAACAAAATGAACCCACTTCTTGATCTAGCTCTATATTCACCCAACCATTCTAGCAATAAGACTTTTTTTTTTTTTTTTTTTTTTTTTTTTTTTTTTTTTTTTTTTTTTTATTTTTTTTTTAAACCCATAATAATACTATATATTCTCTTTACTTCAGCCCTTAAACATCTTAAATAAACCCTTAATTATAGAGCTTGATGATGCCTTGAAGATTGTTTGAAGAAATTATAACTAATAACACTACAACTAGCTTGAAGGCCTTCAACCATTGATGATATTTTAGTAGAATCAAAAAGTAACATTGGTTTTGGAATGGTGAACATGATATGGCAGCCAAATAGTAAGAGAGGGATGGATCATAAATCTTTTTACTATGAGAAGATAAAGGGTAATAGTGTAGTGGTTTAGTAAGGCATGGCAAAAATTTACTTAGCCAAATGTCCTTAACCTCATAAAAAATGACACCTAAAACGTTTAACAGACCACATGGTCCATGTGAGTCACGAAATTTAGTGGTGAGAGGGGTGGTTTTGGTTAATTTTGTGTAAAATTTAGAATAAGTGGGTATTTTTAGGGTTAACGGGTAAAAACGTAGTATAAAGTAAGTTTAGGTGTAACCACAAAAAATAAACGTATAAGATGAAAATAGATATACATCATATGGGATACTTTTCTGAAATAATAATTTACGTAGAGCGCGTAGACTAATATTTAGTCCAAAGTCGGGTTCACATTTAATAAACGTTTTATTACGAACGCGAGATAACCTATTCTGTTAATCGAAAAATAAATTTTACACCAAAGTAAATTAAATAATAAAGTATAAAATAAAAATAATGACCTGGAATTTACGGGGTATATAATGGGAATATTTAACTACATGGGACACGTAGACGGATAAAATCCTAATTACGGCTCAAGCTTAGCTAGGAAACGCAAAATTCACTAAATCGAGTAAAAGTAAAAATAAAAATTTACTTAAAGTTAAAAACATAATTAAAATATGAATATATTAATTACCCAATTTTACGAAATCTCACAGTCGATCCCCCTAAGGGGAACTCTGGTCCCTAGAGTTCAACTGGCGACTGCAGCTGACGAGGAGGTGGCGAAAAGGTGCGGGTATTTGGCCTTAAATTGCTATTCTCGCTCCCATGTAAATTCAGGTCATCGACGAGGGTTCCAATGAACTTTGACTATAAAGATATGACTCTGCTTTAGTTATTTGACCTCATGGTCTATGATCTTTACAGGATTCTTGATAAAGTGTAGCTTGTTGTCGAGTCGAATTTCGTTTAGCGGAATGACAGGGCGTTCATCAGGTAACCATTTATTTCAATACAAGGGCTAAAGCTCTGAACTTTAGATTATATGTCAAAACATGTTCGAAGGGTTCAATAAGACAATTAAATAAGATAGCAAACACAAATGAAATAAATAATGGTTAAGGCATGAAATGCCTGCAATGTGCTTGTATGTACGGATTAGTGGTTAGAAAAGTCCTTAAAGTAAGAGGAATATAGTTATTGATAAAAACAAGTGAAAGTGTTTGAATTAATTATGCCAAAACTATGATCTAAGAAGCACTGTCAAGTATCAATACATATCAAGAGTCGAAAAATGAATTTTGTGTCCATAATCAATGCGAACGAGACATCAAATAAATAACTAATATTTAAAGAAGTGAATTCATTAAAAGAGGTGATAAATGAGTTTTGATATCTTTAGGATTAAGAGAATCCAAAAACAGAGGTTGAACATTTATGAACAAGGTAAGCGAAAAATCATTAAAGTAATGCAAAAAAATGTTAGAATCTATAAAATATAGTTTATAGCATCGCAGAGAAAAAAACTTGGGAGTATAGGAATAAATAATATAAGATGTCGCGAGCATGTAAATTATGAATATGTCAACGACTTAAGAGAGAATGTAAAAAAAGAACATATGTACAAATGTAATATTGATCGAAAGAATAAACATATAGGGAATGATTCACACAAACAAATTACGAATCAAGGAAGTATGAAGAATCATTTGTACGAATAATCAAGCAAACAAAGGATCAATTGATCATAATAATGGTAGGTTAGAAGTAGGTATCCAGAATATCAAAATATAGTAATGGCCAAAAGAAATGAATGTACAGAATCATGAACGGCTATAGAGAGTCATTCAGAAAATTAATCGATGCAACGATGGTATTATTTCTAATAATTGAAAGAGGCATATTTCAAAGAAACAATGTGTCAGAATTGCTAAACGAGATAGATGAATTAATTATACAAACAATTAAGTATTTAAAAAGAGTTAATACCAAATGGCTAAAACAACACATAATAAGGAAGTGGTTTATCAAGGATGTTAAAATGGAATATGAGAATTTAATTGTACAAACCATTAATTATTGAAGGGAGTGGATATATCCGTACCATAAAGCAAACAATACATCGAGAGATTTCAAAGAAATGTTTTTAAATAAAAAGGTCAACATTAACTATGATGGTCGAGATGGGTCTCGTTTCGTTCTAGGCGAAAGAGCACGTCAGTCGTACGTTGGCCTATTAATCGCTTGATAGCTAATGAACTTTAGCAGTTGTCTTCTTGGCGGAATGATTTTCCAGAATCACAAGAAGTAGGGAGAAAAGAATGAGCCGTGTTCCCAAAAGTAGGCATTCCCAGACGACACGTTACGAAGGAATAGGTTAATAGTCGTATTCTGGATAATCAACATGATTCAATGCGGTGGGTTACATGATGACGTATGCGTTTCAAAAGTATGAGGCAAGTGTTCAACTCAGAGTCGAGTAGTCAATGGGACCGACAAACTATGTCGAGTTTCGATATTATCAAAAAGAGAATTAAGTAAAGTCATGAAAAATAAATTTTGGAGACCATTGAATTACTATCAATGTCTTGAAAGGTTTTAAAGATCGTCGTATCACTCACAACGTTTTGAAAATAAATGAGACAATGGTGTTACTCACAATGACTTAAGAGATTAGTTTTAGTATTTGTATATACAATATTTATATAAAATTATAAAGATACTCTAGAAGGTAGATATAAGTGATCGAAAATAGTCGACATTTATATATAAAAAAATACAGTAATCTCGAGAAAACATAGAGAGATCGAAAGAAAGTCAAGTTGATGCGGATATAGACATGGACCAGCCTTCTGATATCAAGCCGGAGTCATAACCAATTCGAACTTGAGTCATATTGATAAGAAGATATGCTTTCAAGTTGGAGATTATCTTTTTAGCTTAATTTTAGTAATTGAATATTACCCAATTATTATTTGATTGGGCTTTATTTCCTTTCTTATTTTAGTCAAAGTCAAATATGTAATTAATTTACAATCAATTACATATTTAGGAATAGGAAAGTCAAATCAATCTTTATTTAGATTGATTAGGTTTTAATGTCTTTCCTTATTTTAGTGATGCTAGGATTAGTATAAATAGGGATTTGGTGTTTTGTGTAAAAAAGTAGTTTTTTTAAGAATTGAATAAAAGAATTTCCTCTCGAAAACATTTTTTGTTTCTTTTGTTCATTCGGTTTGGGCCGAGAACAACGCCTGTCGATTGTTACTTGGTTATGCCAAGAACGATTTGCCCGCTAGGGTACCCTAGGTTTATCCTTTTTACCCACTTGTATACGAATCCGTATCATTTGGTATCAGAGCTCAGGAATCTCGAGATGTCTGCACCAAGAAGAGATCGCCTACACCAACACCGTCATTCCCGCCGGAGGCAACGTAACGAGAACCGCGGATCCCTCGCACGTCGAGAATTTGAAAGACTTCGTGAACGGGTTCGTGAACTTGAAATACAACACGAGATCAGGCAGATCCGGAAAAGGATCCGAGAGCTTCGATAACCAGTGAATGAGGATCCATCCTCCGATGGCGACACATATCTATGATACCCTCACGCGTATGAAGAATATAGGATGAGGAATGTAATTCTTGGATGACCGGTGATCCGGAGTTAATTATGATTCCAACTGGTGTGAAAGATACAGGATAGTCCTCCAGGGTGTTCAAAATGCTCCTTGTGGAAAGTGGGGCATCTTTATTGTAGATTCCGCCGACAGAGGCAACATTGGAGGTGCTTTGGATCTGTTTGATCGTGAGGTTGAGCAGCCCCAACGACTCGTGTGGCTTACCCCTGGATTGGGAGCGGTTGATCGAGTCAAACGACTACAACACCTAGTCCCTGGATTGGGATAGTAATCATCGTCTGCCATTGGAGGAAACTAAACGGCTGAACCCGTATCTGGACGAGTCCCCACTGGGGACGAGGAGTAATCTATACCATGGCGATTCTATCTATGGATACACAACCTGTGTATGATTAGTACGCGGACGAGGAATGGTATTTCTTTGTTTATTCGTGGTGATCGGAACTTTATCCGGTGAATGCTTGTTGTAAGGTGGAGATAGATTGGAGTGGAGACGGCATTGGGGAGGCTACTGTAGGATGATTTTCCGAAATTTTGAAGGTTCCCATATTTCAGCCGCCAAATACAGAAAGTTTGAATTTTTGAGTTATACAAGGTTGGGTGCAAGCTGTCTATGCATGAGGCTATTACATGTGGGCCAGTAATGCTTATTGAACCAACTTAATGAAATAGGCTATGCACATGAGAGTGTGAAGAATTAAATTGTGATGTGCCACAAAAGCGAATAACTTCGGAAGTCTAATTCTAAAGGGATCAATAATGAATACGGTCGGAAAAGTTTAAGTTGTTATGGAGAGGTTATGATGATAATAATGAAGGGGAATCACGTTGATGTTCCTTTCGATCCGGGTGGTTCGTTTTTGGGGATTATCAAAACTCGAGGACGAGTTTTTCCGAAGAGGAGGAGAATGATGCGGATATAGACATGGACCAGCCTTCTGATATCAAGCCGGAGTCATAACCAATTCGAACTTGAGCCATATTGATAAGAAGATATGCTTTCAAGTTGGAGATTATCTTTTTAGCTTAATTTTAGTAATTGAATATTACCCAATTATTATTTGATTGGGCTTTATTTCCTTTCTTATTTTAGTCAAAGTCAAATATGTAATTAATTTACAATTAATTACATATTTAGGAATAGGAAAGTCAAATCAATGAGCTTTTATAGATTGATTAGGTTTTTTAATATCTTTCCTTATTTTAGTGATAGCCTAGGATTTATTTAAAAGGGATTTGGTGTTTTTGGAAAAGAAGTAGTTTTTAAGAATGATAAAGAATTTCTCTCGAAACAATTTGTTTTTCTGTTCATTCCGTTGGCCGGCAGAAACAACGCCGTCGATTGTTACTTGGTTGCCAAGAACGATTGCCGCTAGGTTACGCCTAGGTTATATTATCCTTTTTACCACTTGAATAACCGAATCCGTAAAAAAAAAAAAAAAAAATCACAAGTATTACATAATCATTATCCATATAATACTAATAGTATTGCTCAAGGGAGTAAATATAAGCAGTCAGGAAGTACGCGCACACGGATATCGGATAAAACAAGATGAGAGACTTTAAATTTTTGAAAAATAGTCATAGTCTAGGTTTTGAAAACGACCCAGTTCTCTATGACTTTAGCTCTGATACCAATCTGTCACACCCTCAAAATCGGACTGCAGCGAAACGGTAACATTGGGGTGCGACGTCAAGGAAAAAAGTACAAGTCACGGAAAACGACCTCAAAAATAAAGACGTTTTATAATACATTTCAAAATGTTTCACATTTGATACATTAAAACATCAGAGTTTACAAATAGGTCCCAACTGTTTTAATAAAACATAATGTTTTCAAGGAAATGACATAAAGTTTAGATAAAATTTTCATCGAATGTAATAATTGAAATTCTTTACAAACACAGTATTTTCAAAAGAAGTTTTATCAAATGTATAAAATGAAGAGTCTCTGAAATACATATCCGCGCGGCTTCCCTCCGAGCAATATACATGAGAGACCTGAGATAAAACATGCTAAAAGTCAACAAAATTGTTGAGTGAATTCATAGGTTTTAATCATAAAACAATGATTAAGTAAATCGAGTAATGTTATTGTAATCAAACAGTTTAGTAGACCACAAGATTTAAGTAATGTAGACAAGAGAAACAAATTCATCAAGTCTATACGAAATATATATTATTGCGCTAAACTCATGACCCCGAAACCTTAACTAGTTTTATGCCCTAGAGAAATATAGGATGCTTGCCAACAACCTAACTGTCCTCACAATGTTAAATGCACCATGGTCAACTTGTGACCAGAAATTCAAGGCGGGGATTGTCAGTCCCAATAGATCTATTCATAACACTCGCGCTTGCTACATTAGCAATTAACGGTTCATGATTGGTAGAGACTTAAATGGAAAATGAGGTAACTTAGGCAATAATATTCAGGCAATAATCTAGATAGCATACAATTTAAAAACACTTGTGTCCAATAGTAAAAGAAATAATGTGTTTAGAACTTACAGTTTTCATATATAGAGGTATTCAATGGTCTCAAATCATGTAGTAAGCAAATCAAGCTTTAGTCAGTTCATAAGAAAACAGCCATGCATCACACATGCTTTAGAAGTCATGTAGTAAGCAAGTAAAAGTTTTTGTAAAGATAGTCACGTAACGCTTAAGTAAGTAATAATTCAAATAAGTTACTTGGTAAAATTGAGCTTGTATCTCACCCCGAAAACAGTTTTATGAAAACCATTAAAAGAGAAAAAGTGGGGCTATGAACTCACCGAAAGCAAGATGGGATCAGAAAGCAAGTGGATCGACGGTCATGCGGAAATCCCTAAGCACCACCTAAAATATGTGGCGCGACTTAGAACGATAAAATATAAACCAATACGTAAAAATAATATAAGTGTTCATGAGGTGTGTGTCCAAAATAAGTATGGCATTGCACTCGGATTTTCAAAGTAATTTACCCAAAACTCATCGACTAACCTGAACTTATATTTATCAAGTCATGTGTTTAGTTTCACTTTGTAACTTCTATTTTATAAAGTTAACCTATACGTTTTCAATTTCAAGTCAACACGTAAATTTCTAAATATGAAATTAGGCCAACTTCCCGAACCTCTAGCTCCTAACCGAAGTGATAAAAAATACCAAAGGCTTTCCACCTACTGAAATCATTTTGAGTCTATTTAACTAAAATATAGGCCTCATTTTAAAAAGTTCAGATACATGTGAAAAGACCAATTTACCCCTGGTCATCCAAAACAGAATATTTCCAGATTTTTAACCCTTTACGCAAACGGCCATAAATCATAATATATGATAGCTATTAAGGTGAGGCCAATTGGGACGGTCATGCGGTAACCTCTAAGTACCACCTAAAAGATGTGGTGCGACTTAGAACAATAAAATATAAACCAACACGTAAAAATAATATAAGTGTTCATGAGGTGTGTGTCCAAAATAAGTATGGCATTGCACTCGGATTTTCAAAGTAATTTTTACCCAAAACTCATCGACTAACCTGAACTTATATTTATCAAGACATGTGTTTAGTTTTACCCCTTAACTCCTATTTTATCAAAGTTAACATATACGTTTTAAATTTCAAGTCAATACACAAATTTCTAAATATGAAATTAGGCCAACTTCCCGAACCTCTAGCTCCTAACCCGTAAGTGATAAAAATACAAGGCTTTCACCTACTGAAATCATTTTGAGTCTATTATCTAAAAATACAGGCCTCATGTGTTAAAAAGTTTCAGAAACATGTGAAAAGACCAATTTACCCCTGGTCATCCAAAACATAATATTTCTAGATTTTTAACCCTTTACGCAAACGGCCATAAATCATAATATATGATAGCTATTAAGGTGAGGCAATTGGAAGTGTTAGGTCTATATTCACCCAACTATTCTAGCAATAAGACTTTTAAACCCATAATAATATTATATTATCTCTTTACTTCAGCCCTTAAACATCTTAAATAAACCCTTAATTATAGAGCTTGATGACGCCTTAAAGATTGTTTGAAGAAATTATAACTAATAACACTACAACTAGCTTGAAGGCCTTCAACCATTGCTGATATTTTAGTAGAATAAAAAGTAACATTGGTTTTGGAATGGTGAACATGATATGGCAGCCAAATAACAAGAGAAGAATGGAGTATAATTTTTTTTTACTATGAGAAGATGGAGGGTAATAGTGTAGTGGTTTAGATAAGGCATGCAAAATTTACTTGCCAAATGTCTTTAACTCATACAAAATGGACACCTAGAAAGGTTTAACACCACATGAACTCTAGTCCATGTGAGTCACAAAATTTAGTGGTGAGGGGGATGGTTTTGGTTAATTTTGTGTAAAATTTAGAATAAGTGGGTATTTTTAGGGTTAACGGGTAAAAACGCAGAATAAAGTAAAAGTTTAGGTGTAACCACGAAAAATAAACGTATAAGATGAAAATAGATTTACATCATATGGGATACTTTTCTGAAATAATAATTTACGTAGAGCGCGTAGACTAATATTTAGTCTTAAGTCGGGTTCACTTTTAATAAATGTTTTATTACGAACGCGAGATAACCTATTCGGTTAATCGAGAAATAAATTTTACTCCAAAGTAAATTAAATAATAAAGTATGAAATAAAAATAATGACCTGAAATTTACGGGGTATATAATGAGAATATTTAACTACATGGGACACGTAGACGGATAAAATCCTAATTACGGCTCAAGCTTAGCTAGGAACGCAAAATTCATTAAATCGAATAAAAGTAAACGTAAAAATTTACTTAAGGTTAAAAATAGAATTAAAATATGAATATATTAATTACCCGAATTTTACGGAATCTCACAAGCAACATCGGAATGATGATCTCGTACGGACGCATGAAGAAAGTTAGAAGTTATTAGAGAGATACACGAGAAAACAACTCATATAAGCCTTAAAAGCCGATTTAGTGAAACGTATTTGGCGTCAAGCAAATCAACACTAGTTTATCATATTATTTGAATATTTATTGTAATGTTTTTAATTTTATTTGAATTATCGTGTGAATTTTTTTACCATTAATGAAAATTTAATTTTTTTGTTAAAAGATTAGAAAGCATCAAGTTAGTCACATGTTGATTTAAAAAAAAACTGATGTGACAATAAGATGTTATAATGGTCTGAGCTGCTTATTGTAAATGGGTGCTATTATAGAGACCCTACCCGGCCCATCGAATAGTACATATGTTTTGTACTTTTCACGATTTCGAACCTTACTTTTTCTCCTGTTTATAGTATATCACAGTTTTCTTATCAGTTTTTGTTCCGTATTTTTTGTCAGTTTAATACTTTTGACTTGTTAAACTTTATAATTTTTATTTCACATTTTCTGTTTCACAATTTTATAATATAAACAAAATTATAAAAAAATAGAAAAATAAAAAAAATCGGAAAACATAGAGAGAATACAAATGACATTTTTAAAGGCGTCTAACCTACCCCGTTGTGAATATTCTTATGTTGTATATTACTCTCTCCGTCTTAAAATTATTGTCCCTCGACAAAAAACATATAGTTTAAGAAAGTGCATTTATTAATGCTTTCTATTTCTTACTTTTTGACAAAATGACAATTTTACCTTTAACTAATTAATTAAAGTCTTTTTTTAAAGTTTTTAATAATAATTTCAAATAAAGGTAATATAATAAAGTTGATTAAAATTTTCTATTTATTTTTAATAATGGACAATTAGTTTAGGATATTTAAAAAAATGATTTTTCTAAAACAAGGATATTTAATTTAGGATTTTTCTAATGTGTGCACATGATAAAGAGGGTCTTACAGCTTATGTGTCACAATCTAAATGACTAGTTAATAATTGTGGGGCCAGATGCTGATGATTAATAATGATTGTTGACTATCCAATTTGTAACACATAAGCTTTGTACCTTTTTTATCATGTGATCCTGAGACACATGTTAGAAAACCTTTAAAAAAAATATAGATAAGACTAATGGAGTATCATATTTTCTTAATCCGGTATTTGGTCGTACTCCCTAAATCTACGTGCGTGTCTATATTAATTGAACCTGATCATCATGTACTGTAATAACAAGATTAAAATGGAAAGTAAAAAAACAAAAAAAAAACAAAAGGAATTAAAAAAAAAGGCGCAAATTAGATTAAATAAAACATAACACATGCCTTTATTTACCCTTAACCTTACGCTTCATTTTCATATCATCATCATCCCCCATTTTCATTTTCTTCATCATCAATCCCTCATTTGATCAATAACCTATTAACAAAGCTTTATATAATAATCACTTTAATTTCATAATCAACAATACATGATCGTTATAATCACTGGTTCGTTTTCCCAATCTTCTTTTTATTATTAATTACATACATGTTAATTTCATCATCGTGTATAAATTGATTCATGTATTTGGATTCAAATCAAGTTTAACTTTAATTCAAGTTTGTGGTATTTTATATTTCCATTTTTGTAACTGGATGATTAATCAATGCTTTATTTATTAGAAATTTATATGCATTTTAATCTATAAGAGGCTGTTTGGGATTGCTTATAAATAAGGACTTATGAAAATAGG
The DNA here is from genome assembly GCA_026074375.1 of Tanacetum coccineum. Taxonomy (NCBI): domain Eukaryota; kingdom Viridiplantae; phylum Streptophyta; class Magnoliopsida; order Asterales; family Asteraceae; genus Tanacetum; species Tanacetum coccineum. Next base: position 26,961 of record BQNB010068827.1, read on the forward strand.
GACTTATAAAACGTTTTGAGTTGACAAATAAGCAGATAAGCAAAAAAAAAGCAGAAAAAAATAAGGAACCCAAACACGGCGATAGTTACTGATATAAACAAGGTGTGCTTGATTTGGATTAATAAGTGGATAAATCATAAATGTGATACTTAATGCGAAATAGTACTATTTGAGTATTGGTGCTTAAGTTTGGCTGACTTTGTGAATTGAATGTGAATTTCAGGTTTTGGACTCCTTTGTTTGGATTAGACAATGGAATTCGGGTTTCATTCGACATACCAAAACCGAGGAATTATTGATTGTGTTACGTGTGCTATTTGGACTTTTGGTTTAGGATTGGGAATACCTGCCCTTTCGTTTGAAGCCGCTGTTGCCAAGATTGGAATGCTTAGAAACGATAGAAGTAGTTGATAAGTTATTTATAAGCATGCCATTCAGCTAGGTTTATATGTTTTTTAATTTGTGTTGTATACTTGTCGTAGATCTTCGTAGGTAAAGCGGTTTGCGGGTTAGAAGTGTGGTGTAGTGAGTAAGTTGGTTAATTTAAGGTTTTTATAAGTTTAGAGAAGGGAATAAGGATATATTGGAAACATGGGTTTGCCTCAGGTGTCGTCTAGCAAAATTGCTGAGGAAGTGACAGCGTCGTTTGGGACTTCGGTCCAGTCACCGCCTCGTTTCCATGGGTTAAGTACTTGTGACATGAGTGGAATGCATGTCAGTCGTGTGTCAGGGGAGGTTTCAAGAGAAGCGGAGGTTACTAATTTGCACATAGATAGACATGTGAACTGGCAGAAGCTTAGTTCTACTGATAAGGTTTCATCTTTTACTCGTAAAACAGGGCGAAATGTCCAAACTGCTGTTTCTAGAATAGTGGGATTTGAATCAAAGGCATCGGGTAGTGGTACTGATAATGTGACGGAAAATAGTGGAGCGATTGTAAGGAGAAAGTTAATGTCACCTCTAAATGGCTTAATTTTACCAGATCAAGTTGATGACGAGTCTCCACAAGTTGGTGGTACAAATCACCATAATGTCTCTCCGAGTAGCTCGGGTAAAAATCTTATTGCTGCTTTTGAAGCGCATAAGAATAATGATAGTAATAATATAACTATCCCTAAATTTGTGACTCCTTTACTGCTGTCACCATCTAGCTTTGACCAATGGAGGCACGGTGAAAGTTCAATTTATGGGAAAAATTCGGGCTTTTTCACTGACGGGCCTTTGCTTGAGAACACGGATCTTCGGTCTTTTTGTTCTTTATCGTCTTCACCAGTAGATAGTATAGAATCCCCATTAAGGTCACCCATAGCCATACCTTCGAGGAAAATGGTCGCGTCTCCTCTGTCTTTATCCCCACTTGGTCCAAAATTTTCTAGAACGTTAAAACCTTCAAGGGCTATAACGAATGATTTAGATGATAACCATTTAAGCATGAAGGATATAGAGTTGTCTCTTGATGGGACCATTTCAGATATTATATCCTTCCAAAAATCTGATCAGAATGCGCACGAGAGTATGATTGATATGGTGGGGGAATGGGGTCAAGATTCGAACTTTTTGACCCAAGGTGCCAAGCTATGCAGGACTCCGAGTGGACTGCAAGTTAGAAGGTCTTGGATTGGCTCTTTTGAGGAGTCGTTGTTATCTGGTCGTTTAGCCGCTTCTGGGGCAGTCAGTCAGGTTGTCCATTGTATATCTTTTTTCTATTGACGGGTTTTCATGTATGCATGATTCTGATTCTTTTTGGTATGCTTGAACGTGCAGAAAATTGATGGGTTTCTTGCTGTTCTAAACATTACTGGAGGAAGTTTTTCACCACATCCTCAGAAACTTCCGTTTGCAGTAACAAGTGTTGATGGGGATAACTTTCCACTGTATTATTCGTCTATTGACCTTGCCGGCCCCTCACCGTCAAACAAGCATAAAAGTCAGAAAATGAAGAGGAGCCTAAGCAATGAGGAACCACAAGCGGAAACAAGTCGCTTGCGGGTACCAATGAAAGGTCGCATACAACTGGTATGTTTACCAGTGGCTTTTCTTTATGTGCAAGTTTGCTTTTGAAGTATATGCTGTGTTTGCTGACTTCATTACCTGCTGTTTGCTATAACATAAAAGCTTGTGAATTAGTATTCACATTTGTGTAACATTGTACTTCTATGTGGTAGTATCAATCGTTTTGTTGAAAGAAAAATAGATCAAAGATATAAATCAGTAGATAAGTATTGCAGACAGAAATAATATTTCAGCGTTGTCTACCGGATATTGTTGAACCAATATATTCACGATTGATTTTCCATGCCATGTTAAGTCAAACTGTCTTCATGTTTAAACCGAGAATATGATTATAATCATTTTAGCATTCTTTATTTTAGGAACATGATTGAAGCGTTAATTATGTAGTGCACAAGGAATTGTTTCCTCATTTGTTTTGGTAATTGGTTTCTGTAGGTGCTCAGCAATCCTGAGAAGACTCCAATTCATACTTTCTTATGTAACTACGACTTGAGTGACATGCCAGCTGGGACCAAGGTCGGTTAAATCTAAGTAATGATAATTTTTTGTTTGAACTATTGGATTATTTTATGTGTATCAATGGTATGTAAGTCAATGATGCTGTTCACCTACGTTTCTAGATCAAGTATTACATGGACACTTATTTTTTTTTTCTCTCAAAATATAGACCTTTCTGCGCCAAAAGGTCACTCTAGCTTCCTCAACGTCGGCTACTAAAACAGCGAATGGTGGAGCAAGTCAGACCAAAAGTCCATCATCAGTGCAAAACTCGCCAAAAGCAAACGAGAACTCAAATAACTCGGGGGTCCTGCGTTATGCTCTCCATCTTCGTTTCCTCTGTCCATTGTCCAAGAAAAACTCAAAAATAGTACAGAGGTGCAAATCTGATCCTTTCTCTGTACCAGAAAAGGACAATAAACCAATCGGAGGAGATAGGCGCTTCTACTTGTATAATGACATGAGGGTGGTGTTTCCTCAACGTCATTCTGATTCTGATGAAGGCAAGGTATGTCTTGGTATCATTTTTTACTTTTTTTTTTGGGTAACCATGGTTTCCGACCTTTTGGCCGACTAATCCACAGGGTTTAAACCCACCGCTACTCAGACTCAAACCATGACTGACTCAAATTGCTGTATGTGTTACTACTACCTATTTCCAAGCAGCATTGGGTCAAGGGTAACACTACTATCGCAAAAATATAATAAATATATGTGTATGCACTAAAAATTACAAATAAGAACAAGAGGCTTCAGCATATGCATGCATTTATTAACCATAACAATCTGTAATGGTTACTTTCTAACAAAGAATTTTGTCGTTTGAAACTGCAGTTACAAGCGGAGTATCATTATCCATCAGATCCCACGTACTTTGACATCAGCAACTAAAAGGTCCACCAGTTTCAGTTCATCTACCTATATTACAATCTTCATGTTCTTCTGTACATATTTCTAAATAAAAAAAGTACATTTAGTCATCTTCGCAGGTGATGGAACAAAACCCCCCATCGGTACTGTATAGATTCTCATTTAGATGTTAGAATTGCTCATTAAAAGTTGTCGGCTTGTCGCCATATGTAAATATGTACATTCTTTCAAGAAATAAATTCAATATCCTCTACACAATTTCCCTGCATATGATAGAGTTTGAATTCGTTAATCTGCCAAGGTTTTAGTTACGACTCAGTTTTTGTTCTTACAAGTAAAACACGAGCCCCTGCCTCAACTAAATGTGTAAATTGTATAAAAAAATACTTGACTTTATTGCGTGAGCTTGGCAAGTTTAAGTTGTTCGTGAATTCAATCTGGTCATGTACCACTTTAAGGGGCAGTCTTAATTACTTGTTCCAAACTATTAGAGGTACCCAATCTAAAATCAGGCAGCTTTTAAAGGCTTTAAGTCTCCTACCTCACCTATGCTTAGGGTAGAGTGATTTAATGTTGGGTTTTAACAACTAATTAATCATTAATCTATCACGAGTACGCAGCAGAAAAGATAGATCACGTATAGAATATGTAATTAACAAAGGGATCAAGAACGCGTACCTTTTAGCAATTAACGAATACGTCGTCTTGAATATACGCGTGTGTATAATAAATAATACAACGCGAAAACCGCCAAGTTACCAAAGTAGATAACCTCTATGGTATGCACACACTACACGTCACCGAGATACGCTAGGATGCTAGTCCTTTCTTCACGAATAAAACTACCGAACACTTTGTTCTTGTTTCTTGTATTAAAATAGTCGAAACCATAAAAAGTTTATATTATGTCGAACACAACCCATATTCGGAAAAGGATGACAACTATACACAAGCATATAGATACATGCATGTACATTACATGCATAAAGATTATGCATACATAGAATTCATACGTGTGATGCATGTATAGAATTCATATGTAGCATATGTTATAATGTCGTACGGAATGTAGGGTAGTAATTAGTCGACTTTTGGGATATCATATATCATCATTCCACGAATGAATGAGGCAAGGGGAATATATATAGCCACAGTACTTGTTCTCCAAGTCATACTCAAACACTTCCTCTTGTTTGCTAGAAACGACATTCAGACCCTCCTTCTTTTCTTGTTCGACCGGTCACAACCAACACCCCACAGGTTTGGTTTTTCTACTAACAAGTCCTTCACTTGTTAATATCTATTAATTATTATCAGACGTCTAACGTTATAATTAACGACCGTTTAATTATTTCGTGAAACATATTAATATAATTAATATACAATAAATATATTAATTACATTAATAAACGTAACCTCTGTGTAAACGCGTGTGCCCCCATAGGCTCACATATTTCTAGCCGTATATTTATTTATGATATGGACATATCCCAACAGCTCCCACTTGGACATGTCACAAATAAATATAACAACATTGGTAAGCGTCTAGCAACACGCCAATGCTCCCAGAAATACCTGAGTGTACTTCATAAAGTCACAGTTAAATGATTTAAGTATTTACAATCCCTTTGTTTCCGATACCGTGTTAAAAATGGATATGGATCTAAGTCATTCCATTAATTAACGATTCTGTTTCTCGTATATATGATTAATCAAGATTACCAAAAATCATTGAGACATATCTACCTGAGTTTTTGGGTGCGGCCACACATACATCTGATTAACCCTACGAGGGGCCCAGTGGCATCATACTTCAACTATTGAAGGAACAAATTCTTTATTGACTACAAGTGCCAAGTCATATGCTTCAAAATCACTTCTGAAAATAGTCCTTATTAGCTACCTTATTCAGGATAACTTAAACTACATCAAGAAGGATTATCCACACATGCAAGACCTACTTGCATCTCAAGTCTAAGGATTTAGTAAATTAAAATCACTTACAAGATTTACTTAATGACGCCGATCCATAAAGTAATGATCTTGTTAGTTGGGGAAGTCCAATATTCATCTTATGAATATCATGTGAGTTTGGCGGACACATCCTTTAATATCCAAGATATCACCAATCACTCAGATTTGTCTTAATTTAACAATATTCCCATATTGTTAATTGACAATGGACTAATTTAGAATAATAAATATTATTCATGGATTAAACATGCAAATATAGGACACAATTTATATTAAATATAACTTCATACCACGTATCATTATCATTAATAAAATTGTCTTAACATCCCTTATCCAAATACTAAATAGATCAAATGCATGATAATTCTAGTTGATAAATCATGCCTCAAGATACGACTATCATACTTGTTGACAAGGCATAGATTTTATTAATTCCAACTAGCTTTGATCTTTAGGAATTTTGAGAATACTTATTTCAAGAATTCAATTAATGAAGTTATTAGATATCTAAGATGAATGTTTGTTTATCTATATCCAATATCTTGACACACTATATCTCATAAGGTGTGTGACATCAACTATTAACAACAATCATCTTTCGCAGCTTCCAAAAGTGTAAAGTATTCTTATTCTTTAATGTATAATGCAACTATGCTCTCAGTTGAGCACAACTAGTCTACATGGTCATCATCAAAATTAAAATCATACCATGACTAGTATTGAGTGTCATCTCAATTTGATTTAGCATCCGTGTACATAAACAACCCCATGTTTTTAAAATCCGTAAATAATAAATATTCTCTTAATAATGTTTGGCACCTCATGAACTCTAAGCTCATTGGTTTATTTAATTGCACAATAAATTGTTGCAATATATATTCTAAGATTTTTCATTACTATGGACAAATCCATAATCTAGGAATGAATTCCCAAACCCAAACATATTCCATTAAGATATTCAATTCTATAATTATCTAGTAACTTTCGACTAAATACAAATGTTGTCAAATCATCTTGCATTCATGCATGATACAACTATTTCTCTACACAATATGATGTACATAATGAATCCTTTAGTCCAACTTAAGATTTCATTCATGTTCTATCTTATCAAAAGATATGTATCCATTGACACTTTCTAAATGGTATGTCAAATTATGTTAGATTTATATACCGTATATGTTCATAGCAATAAACATATATTTCAAGGTTGTATGTTTAATTTCCTAAATCTTTCAGGTGAAGAAAACCTGAACATAATACTCCCACTAGCTTTTAGAAATACTATTTAGGTCACATACTTATCAATTGTGTCAAACGAAATTGAATAGATAGTATTTAAAAACCTATTTGCATGCAATAATGTATACGGCTTTAACTATTTCAAGAAATCT
>BQNB010068828.1:0-16033 GCA_026074375.1 Tanacetum coccineum
TTCGTCCGTTTAAGCGTTCGTGTTCGTTTATTTGTCCGGTTAAAATTAAATGAACGAACATGAACAAGGCTCCGTTCATGTTCGTCCGATTCGTTTACAACCCTAGATATCTAACCTAACCTTTTAGTAAAAAGAGCATACAGTATCTAAACTTATACTTATTCACTAATATTGGCGTATTATTAAATATAATCTTTTCGTTTGTTCGATAAGATAAACTCATCTTATTTATTTAAACATGAAAATCTAAAGAGTATCAACACTGCAACCACGTCAAATAGGATTAGCATCCGACACGATTGAACTTGTACCTAAGTTATCAGCTTCAAATAAAATACTCCCTCCGTCCCATAATAAGTGTCCAGTTTGACTTTTTAAAGTCAAACTGGTTCAACTTTGACCTTAAATATATTTTTTTGTTTTGTATAATACTTGATAAAAATTATACCAATGAAATGTACACTTAAAACCCAATCCATTCATATATTTTGCATCAAATATTATATAACACACACAAAGATACGTAAGGTCAAAGTTGAACCAGTTTGACTTTGAAAAGTCAAACTGAACATTTAATTTGGGACGAAGGTAGTAGTAACTAAGGAAATGCAGATATTCATTATTCCACCTCAGATGTGTTTCTAAATCATCTCTTGTTTCGCCTTGGAGTCTTGAGCATTCGTGATTTCACTGCAAATAATATAAAAATTTATGACATGTTAAACGAAAATTAACCTCAAAATTATATGGCTACAATGCATTTCATGCAACACATGCATGCCACAAACAAATACTAGTAAATGATATGTACCTAATGGATCATTCGTTTGTTTTGTTTGTGAAAAATGCTTGGTCCGTATATGGAATAGACTAGCTTCACGAGTAGACGAAAGTGCAGAAATGCAAACAAACCTACAGGAGTGATTGTTATTACAACAATTGGAGCTGCGACCCATGACACTTCATCTTTAAGCAAAAGTGCTAAAGTTGCACGGAACGCGATCATAGTAGCTGCTATAGACAAGAACATGGACACAAGTCCAATCGTCAATCTCTTTGGTAGGTGATAAAGGAAGCGATCTTCTGCATAGCGTGAAGTAAGTATTCCTAAAAGCATCAACAATGAAGTAGATGATGAAAATAATGCAAAGGCGTTTGATATGATCAAAAGCAAAAAAGCCCATTTATTAAGATATAAAGGTTTCCCGTCGTTTTTGTTTCCACCAGGGACCGTGATTGCAGCTGCAAATGTGATTGTGACAATGAGCGTTACAACCACGGTACACGAAGATGCCGTGTCTTTCATCCATTGTTGGCCTTCTTTGAGTAGGCTTTTATGCTCATCCGTGAAAACCATTTTAGGGGTTTTTCCATCTTTGTTTAAAGCTTTTGTATAAGCAGGCTCGACAAAATTTTCAACTGCCTGCGTGAAGATAGATTCTATTGTTAAGCTTTTGTTTAAAGTTGGATTCAAGGTAACCGATGTTCCAAAATTTTGATTTTTAGGTAAGGTAACCTGCTAACCAGTCCTACGTGTCGCTGATCGATGTGACACCTTATCTTAGGTAACTTAGTATATAATTTACACAATACTTTCAAAGTTTTTTTGTTAATCCTTGAAATAAGACGTTTACCCAAAAATAAAGACCAAACTAAAACGTTTATCACGTTCATTTTTGTATAAAAAGATGGTAAAATAGTTGAAAGAACATATAACGGGAAAACAAAGGATGTTGTCCTTTAGAAGTTGAATGTGCCCAGTGAATATCTTTTAAGAGACAACAACCATTGTCAACCCCAAGGGTTCTGGAATGATATGATCACCTTGAACCATTGAAGTACCTCGTTGCATTTGAAATGCTGATGGGGGGGAGGGCCGCAACCAGTTACAAATTAAGTCGATGAGGTTGGGCCAACATTGAAGCAATGTTGTAAAGCATTCATCTTGTTCCTCTTCATGGAGCTCACTTGCTGCAAACGTCTTGTAACTAGACATTTGGATACACGAGATTGAATACTTGTACCTGACGCTCTTTGATGGCTAAATGGAACAAGTTAAACCCTTCAAAACGGTACCATATTATTATGCCTGGATAGGTTAATATCACTCACGGATTAGCTCAATATCCCATATTTAACTTGCGTACTATTGCACGTCCCTAAAATATTCCAAGTATAGTGTCCGGATCTTCTTTTTCTATCAGAGTTTTGCATATGTATTTTACAAGCATGCTCTCATAATGTTTTTCTTTCATTTCGCTGACATTCTTTGTGAACAAATAATCTCGTTCTTTGCTTCATATGTAAATAGTATAACATAAAGGACCAAATATGTACGTTAAAGGGAAAGTTAGTAACCGCAAGTTAGATATGCTGTAAAAAGTTAGTTATGGGTATTATTTCGGTTGGGACTAAAACCGAATAGGTGTGGTCATTTCAATGGCCCGGATTCCGTTATGTATCATATGAACTCGACAATATGAATCGTTACAATAGTTAGACAATATACATACTTATTCTTATTACTTTGCAACTTGTATATCGATCTAGTTTTGGGACAACAATTGGCATCAAGAGCAAGTGGTTATACGCTTCGTTTTTTTGAATACCAACAGCAATCAACGAGGGTCACAAGAAGGGAAAAACGCCGAGAACATCCTTGGTTCTCAGCCGGAACGTTTGTTTTTTTTCTTCCAAAAAAGACAACGGTTTGAATAAGGAAAGACGCAAAAAGATAGTGCACAATCTGTTTTGCGTAGGAGTTGCAAACGTTTACATCAAACGTCATTGGTGGGACAAAACTTCGTTGGAGACTTCGAAGGGAAAGGAAGGAAACTCTTGTACCGTTTACAAGGAGACGTGGAACAAGAGTAGGAAGGCGCTGAATTTTTTTTCTTTTGTGTTGCTACTGACGCGACATAGGCAAAGAAAAAAGGGACACTTCGTTTGGTTAGAAAACGAGTGGGAAAGGAGACTTTGTGAAACCGGTTAAAACAAGACACAAAGTAGAAGAAAACGCGGGGAACGTTGTTGTGGAAAAGATTGAAACGTATACGTGTGACAAAGATAAAGGAGTACTCAAGGAAAGAGTGTGGAAAGCGTGTCCGAAAGACACAAAGGAACAACAACAACGAAAACAGAAACAAACAACTTGTTTGTTTCGGTGGAAACAGAAACAAAACATACCGTTTTGTTCGTGTAGAATAAAAGAAGTGGTACTAGGAATTTGTGCGCGTAAGGAAAGTTATTTTGACTGTCAAAACAAGAAAAGATCAAGAACAAACGTACAAGGAGAAATTCGAGGCAACGTGGAAGTGTGGTTACCGAAAGAAAAAAAACGTTGTTCGGTCTGTTTTGGACATAGACCGAACTCGAAAAAAAACAGAAAGAAGGCCGAGGCACTTTTGCAAAGGAAAAGGCAAATCGAAATAAAGAAAAGGAAGCAAGGGGCGTTCGCTAGTACACGAATTGGGATTGAAACACACTCGTGGTTAATACAACATCGAGTCAACAAGTTAAATCTTCTGTATTTCTATTTAATAGAATAGTATATAGAAAGTGCTAATTTCATACTATTAGGAAACCCCAAAACTATTTATTAATCCTGTAGTACAATGATTCCTCGAAAAAAACTATTAACTATTCCATTCTTAGTAAGAATACCATACCTATTTAGTATTTCCATAAATTAAGAAGGTGAGATAATAAGCACATATAAGAATAGGCGTGGTGACGATACGACTATACTTCGACAAACCAACAAACCGTAAACACCTATTGCACAATATCAATGCCCTAAATTAAAAACCACAAACTACACCGTTTGGACTATAAAAATTAAGGTTATATTAAAAGCACATGGTTTATGGGAAGCGATAGAACATTGAGAAAACACCAACATTAGATAAAAGAATGATAAGGCAACGACGGCTTTCATTATCAAGCGTTGACCGAAGAGGTATCTTACAAGTAGCAAGTTTAGTAAGAACGGCCATGAATATGGGAATCATTAAGGAAAAGACACGTTGGAGAAGAGAAAGTGCAACAAGCACGGTTACAATCATTGATGATTGGGTTTAATACACTTCAAATGAAGGATGATGACACGGTGGATGCATTTACGGCTAAACTAAACGGCTATGCCACGAAGGCAAAAGAATTAGGGAAAACTTTGGATGAATCACTTTTAGTACGAAAACTATTAGATTCCACACCAGATAGATTCATTCAGATAGTAGCATCCATAGAACAAACAAGTGATCTGGACGAGATCACCTTAGAACAAAGATCACATTGGGAAACTCAGGCATTTGAGGAAGGATAAATCTCCGAAAGGAGGACAAGTGTGAAAGACCAGAGAACTTATTATTCGCACAACAAAATAAATCAAAGGCTAAACACAAGGGAAAAGGAAGGCGATTAGTAAACGCGGAGGTTAGATACATCACATTTTTCACGAGGAAAACTGGCAGAACAATAGAAACAACGTAAATCCAAAAGAGGGAAACTCAAATCACAAAGGGAACTCGAATAGGAATAAAAGTGAGTGGGATTTGAGCAAAGTACGATGTTACAAGTGTCAGAAACTTGGACATCTTAGGAAAGATTGTAGAGGAACGTCAACAACTCAGGAACAGTCGAACCTTATCTAAAAGAGACTACAAACCAAGCACATCAATACTAAACACGAACCGAAACACGAGGAAAGTTCTGTTGAATGATGACAACTTCAACCCCGTGAAATAAGCTTCAGGAGAAGCAAGCATGTGGTATTTAGATAATGGTGCAAGTAACCATATGACGAGAACCAAGAGTCATTTTAAGGATATTGATGAAAGCTTATCAGGACGAGTACGTATATGGAGATGGGTATCATATGTACAGATAAAGGGAAGAGCTCTATACTGTAAAGTTTTATAAACCAAGAACTAGAAGGTATAGTATCCGGATGTATACTATATACCAAACCTCAAGAGCAACATACTAAGTCTAGGACAACTTACGGAAATAGGTTGTAAGGTCATCATGGAGGGAAACAAATTGACTTTGTATGATAAAAGCAAGAAGTTGTTGATGAAGATTGAGAATATCCAAAAATCGACTTTTACGTATTAAATTCAAATATAAGCACACAATAATGTATCTTAGCAAATATAGATAGGCAAGCAAATGGTTTATGGCACGCAAGATTAAGTCATCTGAACTTTGGACGATATCAACAAGAAGACTAGGAAGGGTCCTAGTTTAGAAGGAATAGCCAAGAATAAAGTCATTTCGGACAGATATGTGATTGTGTGCTTATTAGGAAAACAGAGTAGAACACCATTTCCAAGTCAAGCTAAATTCAGATCAAAGAACCCGTTGGACTTAGTATATGGAGACCTTTGCGGTCCTATAAGTCCAGCCACACACTCTGGCAAGAAACTTATTTTCTTGTTAGTAGACGACTGTATACGTTTTATGTGGGCCTACTTTCTGACAGACGAAAGATCACATTTAGTACTTTCAAGGAATTTAGACAACAAATTGAGATGGAGATGAGAATGAAATTAAGGATGCTAAGAACAGATAGAGGAGGTGAATTTACATCTAATGAATTCACCAAATATTGTAAGGAAAATGGGATAGCACGACAATTCACAGCACCTTACTCACCACAACAAAATGGAGTAGTGGAGAGAAGAAATAGGACAGTGTTATCAACTACGAGGAGTATGATAAAGCGATGAAGAACCTTTAACTTTTTTTGGGCGGAAGCAGATAGACACGCCATATTTATATTCTCAAGAGGTGAGATCCTCAAAAAACGAAGGCAAAAAACAAAATGGTGAATCCATAACCACTCATTTTTTCAATCCAATCCACTTACCCCACGCTTTTTTTTAACTCAAATATCTAGCAAACGATAAATCTTTAAAGCGAAAAAAAAATACTACCACATCAGAGGTCGACGAGTATTTTTTTATTTTTATAGATGGGCACTTATATAAACTTTCGACGAACTTTTATTCTAATTTTTTTTTTCAATCACGTCAGAAAAAAAATCTCATGGATTTTTTGAAATCACATAGATTGTTATACAAATCACATAGTAGATTTTTCAGACTGATATGAAAAAAAAACAGGAAAAAAAGTTCGTCAAAGTAATCAGGCAACGAGTAATTTTTTTATCTTTCTATAGAGGGCCACTTCTTATAATATAATTTCGACTAGACTCTTTAGTTGTCGACTTTTTTTTTTTCAATTCACGTCTGAAAAAATCACATAGATTTATCACAAATCACATTGATTTTAAGAAATCACATGAATTGTGATACAAATCTCATGTGAATATTTTCAGACGGGATTTTTCCGAACGAACTTATTTTTTTCGATTATTTTTTTCAATCACGTCCTTAAAAAATCACATGAGATTTGTGATCACATATCACATGAGATTTTTTTTGTGAAATCACATGAGATTGTGATACAAATCTCCATGTGATTTTTTCAGACGTGAATTGAAAAGTTCGTCGGAAAGCGTATCACACCTTTTTCCTTAAACTCAATTCTCTAACGATAAATCGTTTAACGAAAAAAAAATACATCACGCGACGAGTATTTTTTTATTCTATTCTATAGAGGGGCACATCTATAACTTCGACGACCTTTTTTTTCGAATTTTATTTTTTCAAAATCACGTCATAAACAAATCTCATGGGATTTTTTTGAAATCACATGATATTGAGATACAAATCTCATGTTTTTTCAGACTTGATTGAAAAAAAAAAATCGAAAAAATATTATTCGAAAGTATATAGATAAGTGCCCTCTCTATAAAAGAGATTTAATTCTCAGTCGCGATGGTATGTTTTCGTTTTGGCTAACGATTAAACGGTTTTGTGAGATATTTTAATTTTTTAAAAACTAGGAGTTGAAAGTGGGTTTTTTAATTAAATAAAAAAATGAATTAATCTAAAACCATTAGATGAAAATAAAATAAATGGATAAATGAAGCGGTTTGTTCTTTTTTTGACCATGTAACCTTATGGAACTTTTGTCATATACTCATAGTGTACCTACAACACGTAGCCCTGATAGATAAAACTCCATACGAAGCACTCTACAACAGAAAACCGAATCTGGAAAACCTAAGAATATTCGGATGCACAGCTTATGCAAAGATAACAATACCTCACTTGAAAAAGCTGGATGACAGAAGCATACCACTGATTTATTTAGGAGTAGAGGAAGGATCAAAAGCATGTAGGTTATATGATCCAATAGCAAAGAAGAAACACGTAGTAGGGATGTAAGGTTTATGGAAACAAAACCATGGGATTGGGATAAATAAAGAAAGTTATATACCAAGTACACAAGACACATTCTGGACTAGTTTTGGTAAGAATGGAGTAGACGATGAAAACACCTAACAACAGTCAACACAGAAATCAATGACAACATTGATCCTGACTCACCAATCACGCCATCAGCATACACTTATAGCCCACACTCAGACGAGGAACAAGATGAAGCTACTATTAGTTCTATTGAGAACTCAGAAAATGGATTTGATCATGTACCAGTGAGAGGTTTCAAGAATTTAACGGAAATATATCAGAATACACAAGAAGTTGAAACCGAAACTCTGCTATTTACGGAAGAAGAGCCCCGTAACTACAAGGAAGCATCAACAGATAAGAAATGGATTGAGGCCATGGAGATTAATGGATTCAATCAATAAGAATAATACATGGACTCTTACAACATTGCCACCGAATCAAAAGGCAATAGGACTCAAATGGGTTTTCAAAACCAAGAGGGATGCAAAAGGAAACATTATCAAATACAAGGCAAGATTAGTAGCAAAAGGATATGTACAAGAACAAGGAATAGACTTCCGATGAATGTTATTGCACAGTTGTCAACGGATAGAGAGACAGTACGGGTTGATATTAGCTCTAGCAGCTTATCATGGTTGGCAAGTACATCACTTGGATGTAAAATCAGCATTTTTACATGGAGATTTGAAGGAAGAAGTCTATGTTACACAGCCTGAAGGATTTGTTCAACAAGGAAAATTCAGGAAAGTCTATAAGCTTACTAAAGCTTTATATGGCTTAAGACAAGCACCAAGAGCTTGGAATGTGAAGCTTGATCAAACCTTAAAGTCATTAGATTTTAAGAAGTGTATCACTGAACAAGCATCTACACAAAGAGAAGTAATAATTCTATCACTTAAGTTGGAGTTTATGTAGATGAATTTGATAATCACTGGATACTTCCAAATAAGGAAATGAGAAGTATTTAAGTCCAATTGAAAAAAGTTGAATGAGTCGACTTAGATTGTTAACTATTACCTTGGATAAGAAGTGACACACATGACAGGATAGAGCTTACAATCAAGCAAACAGGTTATATTAACAAGATCTTAAAAGAAACAAGTATGATGGATAGTAATGATGCAAAGATACCAATGGATCCCGGTACTAAGTTGGTCAAGGCGGAAGATGGAAACTCAGTTGACGCAACTTATTACAGAAGCTTAATTGGAAGTCTTAGGTACTTACTACATACAAGACCAGATCTTAGTTATTCAGTCGGACTACTCAGCAGATTCATGCAAAACCCGAAGGATCATCACCTGAAAGCGTTAAAGTCAAGTAATACCATATATCAAAGGAACAAAGGAGCATGGCAAAATCATACAAGAAAGAAGGGCGGCTGCAAGATTACAAGTTTTATAGCGACATTATATGGAAACAACACCGATCAGGAAAAGGAACTACTGAGAGATAACGTATTTTATATTCTGGAAGTCACCTATTACCACTCTGGTGTACTCAGAAGCAACCAACAGTAGCACTCTCATCATGTGAATCAGAATTCATGGCGGCTACTAGAGCGTGTCAAGCCTTATGGTTAAAACACTACCTTAGTGAATTGAAACTGGATGGGAAGTAGAAAAGGATAACCGCTGAAGGCCGACATTGTATCTGCGATATCACACGTCAGGAACCCCAGTTTTTCATGGAAGAAGCAAGCACATAGACATTCGCTATCATTTCAATATCGTTGAATGCGTAAGAGAATGGGCAAATAAATGTGGAATCACGATACAGCGGAGAACTACAAAGAGCGGATATTTTAACAAAGGCTCTACCAAGACTAAAGTTCGTGACTATGCGTCAAATGCTCGGAGTTCAAGATTTAGGACGAAGCAACGATCAAGATTAAGGAGGAGAATGTGAACAAATAATCTCGTTCTTTGCTTCATATGTAAATAGTATAACATAAAGGACCAAATATGTACGTTAGAAAGTTAGTAACCGCAAGTTAGTTATGGCGGTTAAAAAGTTAGTTATGGTAGTTATTTTTCGGTTGGGACTAAAACCGAATGGTTGTGTCATTTCAATGGCACCGGTTCGTTATGTATATATACTCGACAATATGAATCGTTACAATAGTTAGACAATATACATACTTATTCTTATTACTTTGCAACTTGTATATCGATCTAGTTTTGGGACAACACATTCTTGAGCGCTGGTGCTACAATAAGCACATTACACGATCTAAAATTATGATAAACAGTCATAAACAAGTGGAATAATTTATGGTTTTTCACGTACCCATGTCTCTAATTCCGGTAAGCGTTCCTTCTTACTCAACTACTTGGCTGTTCATTGATCGTATTTCACTTTTCTTGATAGAAATCCCTTGCATCAATCAATTAAACACACACAATTATTCAAAACATATATACTCATTCTCAGAGCATTAACATTGGAAAACCAATGAATGTATATAGTTTATGAAGTAATTAAAACAAGCTATGGTTTCACATCCTTGAATTTTGGCATACACGACACCAAAATTGATGCATCAACAGTATTCCCAACCTCTACAGCACAATGGAGGGCTGTATATCCTTTGTCGTTTGTGGCATACAGCTCACTGTGACGGTCATCGCTATCTGGATTGATAAGAAACATTAGGCCGCTGACAAAATTATGGGAGCAGTTCGTTCCCACAGCAATCATTAGAGGCGTCTCCAAACGTACATTTATTGGCTTGCTTCTTAGTGCCGGGCATTCTTGGAAGATTGTTTTTGCTCGCTCCCAATCGTCATATATAGCAGTTTTGTAAATTATGAGGTCTGTGTGTTGGTAATAGCAAGTCATTTTTGGAAGAGTGTGTCTGTATAAATGTATGTGAATGGTGTTAGTATTACTATTTATAGGCCAAGCTTGGTATCGATTTGCTTAAGTCACACTTATATATTCATAATAACATCGACAAGTATCCATAATTTCGAGTTGTTTATGTTCCATTCCAGGCGTTAAACAATCTTGTCGCGCTTAACACAAATAACCATTACGTACATTCCTATATGGTTGTCATATAAATCTATTTTAACCGGATGGTATTTTACATTTCGTTTGAATGTTCAGTTCTTTATAACAAGGATCATTGAGTCTTTGCTAGCTACTTGTACTTCGTTAGCTTGTCAAGAAATTATCTTATGGAGTCACAGTGTGTTGTGCATTTACGACTTCAAGTATTTTCGAATAATAGCTACGCAAACTACGCTTTTTTTCTGAATTTAGCGACCAGTTTTCTTTACTAATACCTAAACAAGCAATCAAAGACTTTTGAGCTTGATTAATCTATTTGTTTGGATTAATCAAAAGCTTACAAATGAATAATGTATTGTTCCTTATACGAATAGCTACGAAACATATACTATGCCTACATTTCAATAAGACCAGAAAAAACTCGATAAGAATTCGTTTTGTGTGCTCAAGTACTCACCGGAGCTCAATAAAGACTCAACAACAATGATCTGAGTTCATATATAAGTTCCAGCTCAATAGAAGTTCAACTTGTTCCATATCGATCCTTAATTTGCATGCTTCTTAAGATTCCATATGGATATATGGACTTAGTGGATATAAAGGGTACATATACAGTATAGTAATATCCTCACTAATATGATTAGTCCAAATGTTAAATGATCGATTGGTTAATATGTTAAAAGGATATCCTCACTGGTATGATTAGTATTGTTCATATGTTAAAATGATTAGTCCATATGTTAAAAGGATATCCTTCACTTCACATAGCTATCAGTGCATAACATATATGTATCCTTATTCTTGTCAAGAACGTAGATCGGTTTTCACTGAAGAACATAAAGACTTACTCGAAGAAGGCCATAAATGGATGTTGGCATGTAATACTTACCAAGTTACCATCTTTGGTACATCTCTGTTTCTTTCTCTTATAAGTTATAAGCATACACAATTTTGGTATCCATGTGGTTTTGCGCCTGCTAATTAATTTATGTTTGTAATCATCCACTGAAGTCTTTCCAGACGTACTTAAGTGTTTTCGATCACAGGAATATAAATACTTGCTATTTTTATGCAAATCACAAACTTTTAAATTCGCTCATTGTTGTAGGACAAATTATTTCAAACACAACTGATCACATGTCAAAAGAAAACTTCAGAATTATTTGGGCTAAAAAGCATGGCCACATCTCTTATTACAAAGACACACACACACATAAGTTGACACGGGCTTAATAAATCATTCGACTGCTCTGCTTGCGAAAAATGCTTGGTCCGTAAGTGGACCAGACTATCTCAACGAGTAGAGGAAATTGCAGCAAGGCATAGAAACCCACAGGAATGCTTGTTATCATAACAACTGGAGCTGCAATCCATGTCACTTTATCATGAAGCAAAAGTGCAAGCGTTTCACCAAAGGCTATCATGGTAGCCGCTATTGACAAGAATAAGGACACAAGTCCTATTGTCAATCTCTTTGGCAAGGCGTACAGGAAGTCATCTTCTGCATAGCGTGAAGTAAGTATTCCTAAAAACATCAACAATGAAGTAGATGATGAAAATAATGCAAAGGCGTCTGATATCATAAAAAGCATAAATGCTCTTTCATTTAGGAATACAGGTTTCCCATCATCTTTATTTCCACCAGGGACCGTGATTGCAGCTGCGAATGTAATTGTGACTATGAGTGCTGCTACAACGGTACATGAAGTTGCCGTGTCTTTCATCCATTGTTGGCCCTCTTTAAGCAAGTCTTTATGTTCATCCGTGAAAACCATCTGAGGGGTTTTTCGGTCTTTGTTTAAAGCATTTACATGCCCTCGCTCTACAAAAGTCTCAACTTCCTACATATAACAATGCATGTTATCTGCTAAGTGGAAAAGCAAAGTATACTACTGACTACAATATAAAACGTATTTTGTTGCCTATTAAAACTCTTTTAAGGGACAAAAACCGTTGTCACCCTATGTGTAAATGGTATTAGTATAATCACCTTGTACCATTGAAGTTCACGCTGCATCTGCAAAGCTGCACCAGTTATAGTACTTAGTCGATGAGATGGGGCCAACTTTGCAGCAATATGTAAAGCATTCTCTTGTTCACCTTCATGAAGCTCACTTGCTGCAAACGCCTTTGTTGGAAAGTTAATCCACAAATCTTTGTTAGTTATTTGTCAAGTTAGAAAGTTTATGTATGTATTATGTATTTTAGATTAGTTTATGTAAAACATAGTTAAATTGGGCTAGTCCAATATTATAGGAATAAAACCGTTTAGATATGTCGATTACTTTTATAGAATCGGTACTCTTCACACCGATTCATATAGTATAAATAGGGCAAACATTTGTAAATCAAAACTCAACCTTTTCATATTTTATATATTATCAGATTCATTAGGGTTCTACCCATCTTCCTGTTCTTTTTTATTCTTGTATGATGATGATTAATCATGATGCTTGTTTAATCATCATACGATCCTGGAAATCATTGAAGACCTGTGCATATCGATTTATATATGTTGCTACACGTGGTATCAGAGCCAAAGGGATCAAGCAACATAACAAATCATGTTCAACCATCATTCAAGATTCAACCTGCGTTTTTTAAAGAAGATGCAAACATGGATGTCTAATTGATGAGAAAGCTTTTTTTAAGATTTTTTTTCTTATTTGGTTTATGATAAGAAAGTTTTTTTTTAAGATTTTACTTATTTGGTTTATGATAAATAATATAAAAGATTGAAGACATCAAGATTGAAGAAAGCATCAAGGTTTAAAGAACGAAGAAATCCAGACTTTTTGAAGAAAGTTTGAAGAAGGCAACAAGAACAAGAAGAAATCAAAGGAACAAGAAGATTGGAGAAACAAAGATTGATAGATTAAGGGGGAATCTGTTGGAAAGTTAATCCACAAATCTTTGTTAGTTATTTGTCAAGTTAGAAAGTTTATGTATGTATTATGTATTTTAGATTAGTTTCTGTAAAACATAGTTAAATTGGGCTAGTCGAATATTATAGGAATAAAACCGTTTAGATATGTCGATTACTTTTATAGAATCGGTACTCTTCACACCGATTCATATAGTATAAATAGGGCAAACATCTATAAATCAAAACTCAACCTTTTCATATTTTATATATTATCAGATTCATTCTACCCATCTTCCTGTTCTTTTTTATTCTTGTATGATGATGATTAATCATGATGCTTGTTTGATCATCATACGATCCTGGAAATCATTAAAGACCTGTGCATATCGATTTATATATGTTGCTACAGCCTTGTGGCCACATTTGGTAGACAAGATTGTAAACTCGTACTTGGCGTTCTTTGATGGCTAAATGGAACAAGGTGTACCCTTCGAATCTAGACCATATTATGGCTGGGTAGGCTAATATGCACTCCTCGATAAGCTCATAATCCTACTTTTTTACTGCTTTAGCTATTGCAGATCCTAACACCTTGCTAGCAACTACTTGATCTTTTTTTCTATCTTAATTTTGCATAATTTTTTCACAATCGCAATGCTCAATTCATTATTTAGTTTGATATCCAGGATATTCGTGATTGCTGGAGCTACAATAATACACATTATACATATACTTAAAGTAAAAGTATTACGACGTCGTTTTCCCCCCATGATGCTACAGTACGCTACAGTACCGGCTCATTGGGCTCTCAGTTTGGGCCGGCCCAATTTTTTTTTTTTTTTTTTATAAATACGCAATAAAAAAAATACTAGGCACAAAATAAAAATTAAAAATTACAAGAGTATGATTTAGTCAGATAAAAAAATATCCGCTACTGAGGCCAACTAACATAGCTCATATAAAAAAACAGCAAACTATTAACTTGAGACCGAAAAAATAAAACCCTGCACAAATACAATATAAAAAATTGATCCGTACAACATAGGAATTTTTTTTACATACATATACTTAAAGTAAAAGTATTACGACGTCGTTTTTCCCCACCTGTTGCTACTAGTACGCTTGACAGTCCGGCCTTTGGGTCCCAGTTTGGGCCGCGGCCCCAATTTTTTTTTTTTTTTTTTTTATAAATACGCAATAAAAAAAATACTAGGCACAAAATAAAAATAAAAATTACAAAAGTACTGATTTATTCAGATAAAAAAATATCCGCTACATGAGGCCCAACACATAAGCCCATATAAAAAAACAAACTATTAAACATGAGACCGAAAAAATAAACCCGCACAAAACAATATAAAAAAAATTGCTCCGTACAACATAGGAATTTTTTTTTACAAAAGAACAGATTTATTCAGTATTACGACGTCGTTTTCCCCCATGATGCTACAGTACGCTACAGTACCGGCCCATTGGGCTCCCAGTTTGGGCCGGCCCAATTTTTTTTTTTTTTTTATAAATACGCAATAAAAAAAATACTAGGCACAAAATAAAAATAAAAATTACAAAAGTACTGATTTATTCAGATAAAAAAATATCCGCTACATGAGGCCCAACACATAAGCCCATATAAAAAAACAAACTATTAAACATGAGACCGAAAAAATAAACCCGCACAAAACAATATAAAAAAAATTGCTCCGTACAACATAGGAATTTTTTTTACAAAAGAACAGATTTATTCAGATAAAAAAATACCCGCGCCATGAGGCCCAATACATAGGCCCATATAAAAAAACAAACTATTAAACATGAGGCCTAAACCCCGTCGCAACGCGCGAGTTCTTATGCCTAAGCACACCAATAAAAAACAACCCGCCCCGCAGCAACGCGCGGGTACTTTGGCTTGTTACATGTTCAAAAAATATTATAAATGAGAAGAGTTAAGTACATTTTTTGTCCTTGTGGTTTGGTGCATTTTTTCACTTTTGGTCCAAAAAAAAAATTGGTTTTGGTCCAAAATTCAATAAATGCTTTGACTTACCCCATGTACTTAAAAGTTGATTGTAACTTTTGTAGCCTATTTGACCATGTCTAAAAAGAAAATAGATTGCGTTTTTTACGTAAGTAACCCTGCACCAATCGAGTTGTCCCGCATTCATCGCCTGACATTTCCATATTAACCCTCAACATCGCGCACCAATTGTAGCTATGAACTAGAAGAACACGTGTTAGGCCCAGATTAAAAGTAGCTATTAACGAAAAAATATATAAACCGTAACCTGCCACGTCATTCATCGCGTTTGGTATGTGGCGATGTAATTTTTTATAGGGGCATTGGAAATTGTGCTATATTTATTTAGGGTTTAGGGTATTATTAGGGTTTATGGTTTTGGTTTTGTAGTGATATCGGGAATGTTTGTGAACGTTTTAGCATATCTATACGTTGTTTAAATTTTTGTTTTTTTGGTCATTTGTTTTCTGTTTGATGAGCGCTACACAATGAAGTAATATTTGTTAGAAATAGTTTTAATATGAATAAGATATGATGTTGCAAAGTGTGTAACTTGGGCAAAATTTTCAATTTTTTTTATACATTTGTATAATTTTATTTTTGTATTTTCCAAAGTCATAATTGAAAATTTTAATTAACCGTAGCCATTAAAAGCATTACAACATAGGAAACACCACATGTACAAAAGTACATGGCTAACCTTATTTAGACGATTTGAAAACATAAAAACAATAACAAACAAGAGTTAATTGCATTTTTGGTCCCTGTGGTATGGCCAAATTGCAGATTTGGGACCTTAACTTTCGAAATTGCAGT
>BQNB010068828.1:17680-31186 GCA_026074375.1 Tanacetum coccineum
TAAATACTAAAAAGTACTCGTATAAATGAAATTTTTTTCTCCCGCCAAACTAGTTTCAAGTATCCCGCCCTTTTTTTTCCCCAAAATCAAATCCCTAACCCTACCAATTCTACATCCCTCTAATTCCAGCCTCCATTATTTTCCCTTGACCTGCACACACACACTAAGAAGACGTCAACCCGTCTTTTTTGATTCTTCTTCTTCATGAGTTCGTTCCTAATTCACTACTTATATGGTATGCATCCGACCTCAATCTTATCATCAATCCAAATTTATTGGGGCTAATTTCATCTCTAATGTTTGAAAATCAGGTTTGAGGTCTAATTCGCTACTGAAGTCTTTTTCAAGTTTTACTCCACAATATTTTTTCAACCATGTTCGCTCGACTCTCGAGCCCTTTATCAAGGTAACCAGATTACTTCTTCAATAGTTTTTTTTAACGGCAGAAAATATTATAAAAGAAAAACTAGCAAGGAGCTAGATTACAAAGAAACAAGGTACGGGTTTTTAAGCCAATCATTGAAATTGAAAGAGGCTTTACAACGAAACTTACACCAATAGAAAGACCTAGAAACGATATCATCAAAAATCTTCGCCTTCATCGGTTTTTTGCTGTCAAACAGGAGCTCGTTCCGATACTGCCATAGGAGCCACCACAGAACATAAAAAATTCCTTCCAGAATATGTTTACGATCATGGGGAAGATGCAACGAGCCAATCCAGGAAAGCCAATCTTGATGAGAGGTGAAATCAGTACACTGCAGATTCCACCATAGCAAAATTTTATTGGCCAGGTGAGAAGCTAAAGGACAAGCAAAAAAGAGATGCCCACTAGTCTCAACGTTTCGATCACAAATAGGACAAGCAATACAATTTATCGGCATACCACGTCTTGAAATATTAAACCTCGTTGGGAGAGCATCTAGTTTGACTTTCCAAGCAAAAACATTGACTTTATTGGGAACCGATTTGATCCACTTAGTAGCGGTGCTGATAGAAGGAAGCATGAGGTTATCTATTTTAAAGCGAATAGAGGCAACAGTAAAGTAACCTGAAGCATCCAAAGTCCATTGCCACCGGTCAGGAGATTGAGAGAGAGTTACGTTCTGCATTAAGGCAAGAAGGTCAGAGAACTGGTCGGCTTCTATACCATCCCTCGGGTTACGACGGAGGGACATAGCCAAAGACAGGTCCTCCATCTTCTCACTGATCATCACCTGCTTATTTTCCTCTAACGCAAATATTCTAGGGAACCTAATATGAAGAGGACTGTCCCCAATCCATTTATCGTACCAGAAAGAGGTGTTATTCCCATTACCCACTTTTAACCGCATGAAATCAAAGAAATCGATACCTTTAAGATTAAGGACATTTATTTCATTCACAATGTTTAACCAACAAGAATTCTTGCGAGCTTTAGGAACCTTACCGATTTTACCGTCTTCACCATGAATGGCCTTCATTACCCTCGACCATAAAGAGGAGTTTTGGTGATGGAACTTCCAAACCCATTTGAGCATTAGGGCGCGATTAAGAGCATACAAGCTTGAAACACCAAGTCCCCCTTTTTCTTTAGGAACTAAAACAGAGTCCCATTTGATCCAAGACGCTTTCCTACTATCTTGGTCATGCCCATTGAAAAAATGGCCTCTTATAGATTCAAGTTTGCGAAGGATAGATAGTGGAGCTTTGAAGATGGACATATAAAAAATGGGGATAGAGCCAAGGACGGATTTAAGGAGAGTTAGCCGACCTCCTATAGACAAGGTTTTCATTTTCCACTTAGAAAGGCGAGCACTAACCTTATTGATGACCTCTTCCCATGCTTGGTAGCGAGACATAGATGCACCCACTTTAGTACCAAGATACGAAAAAGGAGTGTTGAGGATAAGACACCCGAGTTTAGACGCCGCTTCTTGTACTTTATGATCCGACACAAGAGTCCCCATAATTTTGCTTTTGCTCAAATTAATCTTCAATCCCGAAGCTCGATAAAAGCAATCAAGAACTAGAATTAGGGTGTTGATATTCTTTTCACACCAATCGCCCATAAAAATAGCGTCGTCCGCATAGAACATGTGCGATAAACATATCGAGGAATTTAGTTGCACTCCTTTGTACATACCGGCATCTACCACACGTTGAAATGATAAATGAAGACTTTCCATGACCAAGATGAACAAAAAAGGAGATAGAGGGTCTCCTTGCTTAAGCCCTTTATGGAAATTGAACTCTTTCGTGGGGCTTCCATTAATGAGGATAGATCCTCTCGAAGAGTTAAGACAACTTTGGATCCAATTGCACCATTTTTTACCGAAGCCAAAGTTCTTTAGGACGTCGTCTAAGAAATCCCATCGAATTGAGTCGAACGCTTTCTCAAAATCCACCTTGAAAATCAAGGATTGCTTCTTTTTACTCTTGCACCACTGTAAAAGCTCATTAAGAATAAATGGACCGTCCAAGATTTGTCTATCAACGATGAAAGCAGATTGGACCTCGTTGATGATTTCTCCCAAGACCCCAACGAGACGATTAGCAAGAAGTTTTGCTATGATCTTGTAAATACTCCCAATAAGACTAATGGGCCTAAAGTCTTTTACCAGGTTTGCATCTGGAATTTTTGGGATTAACACAATAAACGAGGAGTTGCAACCCGATGGAATATCACCATTGTTGAGGAAGTTAATCGACAGCTTTCGAGATACGTCGGTTTCTTATGGTGGACAACACTAAACCTAAATCGAAAGAAACCGAAGAGATAAAACCATACTAGGACCTATCTCATAAATGGTCTATGAAATAAAGATCTTGAAGGTTTGGCCAATCCTGGCCCCACATGTATCAAAAATTACCATTTTTTACTTGTTACTTTACCCGCCCATAACACCTCTACTACGCATTATGATATTGCATGGTTTATCTTACAGACCCTACATACTAAGCTAAGCAACAATGCTACGGTTCTTGTGCAAAGTAGCCATCTCAAGTCTGCTCTACTTTTAGATGGTTCCATCGCTTGAAAGATGGTTCCATCGCTTGAAAGATGAACACCTTTGTAAACATAGGCATATATGTATACATTTCCAAGGCATCAAAGTCACCTATAAATAAGTTGTACTGTAGGTAATCAATGCTATTTTCGACCATCAATATTACAATCTCAATGCACATAAGCAATCCAAGAAACAACAATCTTTACTACATTATAAATCATTTGAGACATTCTATTTTTAAAAAGTCTGAAAATTCAGAATTTATCTTTTTTTTATGAAAATATCTCTTTTTAACAATAAACATACCCATCTAACAACCTCTTGTAACAACTTTTTGTTATGTGACATCTTGACCATCCATCTCATTTTAGGAAAACACATTTTAAAGTGACACGTGTCACTTCTTAACTAAAAAATCACATTTATTTTTAAATTGAAATATCATTTTATCTATTTTTTTTATAATTTAATTTCACTATATTTTTTAAAATTTTGTGCTCTTTAATTCAACATCCATTTTAATATATCTTTTTTAGTTTTTTATTTTTAATGTCTCCGAAACCGTTACTTTACACGGGTACCGTTCTAGTATTCAAAATGTTTCTTAGTTTTAATGGTAAAAACTGAGTTGCAGTTTTATCTTAAATAAGCATAGTCATTGAAACTGAAATAATGTCTGAAAAAGCAATAATAAAAAAAGCAACATACAAACCCAAACAATCCCTAGTAATTTTGTAGCTCATATTGCACAAGCTTAAAATAAATAAGAAGAGATTGAACCTTCATTACAACCCACCTCTCTAACATTAGCATTAAAATTAAGACCCTTCACCTCAATCATATTTAAACGCAAATATTCAGAGTCAATAACTCTAATTTTATATCCAATCAAATTACTTTAATAACAGTCTTAAAAGAGCAGAGGGTTACCTTTTTCATAATTAGTAAATCTTCCAAACCTTCTTAATGAATGATAAAAGAGAGCACCGTTGCCCAGATTCGGCCGTATTTAGTTTGGTGGGTAGGGTAGGTTTGAGGAGATGAAGAAGATGAATTGTAGATGGATCCAGAAGTTGTTAATAGATCTAAGGTTTATGAATCATGTGGGAGGTGGAAAGCAAGACACGCGTACCCAACACGTGTATACGAAAACGGAGATAATGTATGCGTGAGTGTTAATTTTGGGGCGAGTCGGACACAAACCGTGTCTATCACACAAAAAGGCCAGGTCGGGTCATAAAAAATAGGTGTATGGATCGGATCAGATCCGAAATTAATAATAAAAAATGCCAATGGGTCGCATCAGATCCGAAATTAATAATAAAAAATGCTATTTGATCCAAATTTAATATAAAATATACAAAGGGTGTCCTTGTGATTGTTTATATATAAAATTAGTGAAACAAGTATTATTATCACCCATTTGCATTCGGCACAAGTAGAGATTATACATACATGTTTTAAACTAGGGTTTTAGTCGTAGAATAGCCATGAACTTTTCCGAATGTATCGATTTGGTACGTATACTATTAAAAAGTTATACAATAGCAACAAACTTTCATAAGTGTTCCAATCTGCACATTTTGATGACATGTCACGTTATAAATGATGTCACATGTCAGTTTTTCAGGTATGACACATCATCAAAATGTGCAGAATGAGACACTTATGAAAGTTCGTTACAACTTTTTAAAAATACACGTACCAAATTGATACATTTAAAAAAGTTCGATACTATTCTACGACTTAAACCCTTTAAACTACCATTTGTGCGTTAGCACCAACAAAAACACAAAGCGCTATTTTCATAAATGAAAAGGGACTGAAGTATGTATAGATGAATTATGAGACAGCCACTTTTAGAAACTTACATTATAAATGTGAGGTCTAAATACATTGAGCCAAAATGTCATTACTCGTCACATTGAGCATAAGTACGATAAATAAGATCACCATTTTAACCCAAAGGCATCAAACTGAGGTTTTACTCACGTATGCTATTAATGTCATCAAAGTTTTGGTATACCGATTAAAATTGTGCTACAAGTCATCACGGCTATACATTATTGTTGCATCACTATTGTTGAAGTTTTGACATGTATTATTATCTTTAAAGAATAGATCATACAAGTCACGTTCTATATGTTATCTGTTCTTCCAGGTAAATGTTGCGACATCTGAGACCACCTGTGCAGATTGAGCGTATCTAAATAAATATCATATTTACTTGTTACGGAGAAAATGGGAAAATAAATAAGTGGTGTATGATGTTAGCATACTTATTGCCTAGCATGCGATGAAGAGTCAGGATGATGTCATCCTCATGTAAGGTGAATGTCTCTCGCTTTAATCCCGGCCTTAGATAATTGATCTGTCTTAGTCTGCAACTCTTTCCGCTCCATGCAAATCTACAAGTCAAGGACGCATAAAGATTACAGACGGACATATATGGATGCTAATATTGATCGTGTAGCACTGATATTAACTTACCTACATGAATGGGGACCGAAATTCAGCAGCCAAAACCATGGTTCATGATGTAATCTCTGAGCTTTTGATCTTCATCGGACCATAACCTGATATACCAAACTTATGACTTTATAAGTGTACTATAAAGGAAAGATTCCTTACAAATGTAGTCTTCTATTGAATAATGAAGTTGGCAGACCTCTGTTACAACATTTTAGTGTGCGAATTACAAGCGTGAAGAATAATCTATGTAGACGAATAAATTTCTCATAGACAAAAAACCGGCCATTTTCGACCTGTTACTTACACCGACCAAACTATCGTTTATCACCACCCTCGGTAACAATAATATATGCACACGCTACCTATTAGAGCAATAATGTTGTTTCTGTAATCATAGATTCATAGGTAACGCTTTACCTTTTGTCAAAAATTAAAACTGTAGCTTACATAAAAGATACAGGTTTCCATATTGGTCCTAATTGACCTCTTGTTGGTTTTATTTTCTCTGCTGCCTTCCTTGACATTCATTCCCCCACAAACTTAATAGAGCGATAAATTTTATACAGTAAGTCTTAGGACAATGATATTGTAAATTACCGTTCATTTTCTTTCTGAGAAGCCACGAAAGTTGAAACTTTTGGCTCTGATCCCTTTGTTGGTAGTTGCTAGTGCATGAATAACTTGAAATACTAATAGCAAGTGGCGTTATTGTAGAAGACATTATCTTGTACAGAAACTACCTGCTTTGGTCTGGTAGATGTTTCATCAGATGATGGTAATTGGTTAACTCTGTTCTTAAATGTCTTGAAAGCTCGTTTGACAATGTCCTTATCTCCTATTTGCTCCATAAACAGAGATCGTCTTCTAGATGAAGTAACAGAAGAAGCTGTATCAGAATTGAAAGAATTCATCATTCAAGGATAGATGTAGAGACATTGGACCAATCCATATGCTTTCCGATACAGAATGAATCTTGCTCTTCGATGATGTTGTTAATGTTGCAGTCTTCTTTGATGAGGCTTTAACAGCGGGCATGGGTGTAGGAATTGCTTTTGATTTTGGTTTTGGTTTTGAGAACCTAGGAGTTGCTGGTTTTCTCTTCATTCCTACAGAAGGCTTTTCCTCAAACATATAGGATAGAAAGTAAATACGACAAGATAATCCAATAGATTCTGTTTCCTTATTGAATTCGACCAAAACTTACTTTTTGTGTCACATCTTGAAAAGCTTTCAGTAACTGAAGTAGCTTTGTCTGCACATTGAGATCGTCTGCTATCTGGTTTATCCTCATGATGTTTACCTGATCCCTCCACTGCAAAAAAATCAGCTTGCACATCTTTATCATTACGTCAGACTTTACTTTCAACCCCACCTTCGTATTCTTCCTTATCTACCGGAGTATGATCACCTGATCTTGACGGACAAGCAACTTCTTGCAAATTATTTTCAGTGAAATCATCTAACCTTGAACGTTCAACTTCTGAGGCTTTTTCTTTACGAAATTCTCCTATTTGTATCTATAATTCAAAACCCCTAATCACAATGACAGCTAGCTCATATAACCCACAAATCATAATAGCATATTTTGTACCAAATCTAACTAACAATCTAATCTTTTTAAGTACTGATATTGCTGTATGTGCACAAGATCATACTATTATCTCATCATTGTCGGGTATTTGAGAGATTCTGTTAGACTTTTCTATAATATGGCCTATATTATTTATGCATTAGAATATTGTATATATTAATGTTGATTTACATTGGTAATATAATGATTTACTTACCATAATGTGACTCCTAATGTAATCAAGTCTGTAATCAAGTCTTGATGGGAGACTTAACTAATTATAGATTATATTATGTTTTATAATCTTTACTTAAGTTGGAGTTGATCCATATCTCAATCTCTCACTATAAATAGGGGATTAGTTCCACCCCATAACAAAAAAAATACATTCCATCATCTTGTGAGAGGATTGAGTAGAATATCAAAGTTCCACCGGGTATTCTATGGCGTTCTCTACTCTAAACTCAAGTAAGTTTTCTGTTATGTTTACCATTTGATCTAATTGTCGATGTGTTTATGTTAAGCATGATTATTGGGAATTAAAACAAATAGATTCAAGTCATGAGACCAAGTGGTGGTTCTATAGTGAAAAGATCAAGGGCAGCATGCAAGTACACTGTACACAACAGTTTCAACCAATTTACATAAAATTGGGTCATTTGAGTTGGGTTTTATCTCAAACGGGTCAAATGTTTAGGTAAAAATGAAACAAATGGTTAGGTAAAAAGGAAACAGGGT
Organism: Tanacetum coccineum; assembly: GCA_026074375.1. Taxonomy (NCBI): domain Eukaryota; kingdom Viridiplantae; phylum Streptophyta; class Magnoliopsida; order Asterales; family Asteraceae; genus Tanacetum; species Tanacetum coccineum. The sequence goes on from BQNB010068828.1 coordinate 25,454, forward strand.
GGAACATGTCAGAACTATCCAAACGTTTGTTTCTAACACATACACCCTATCAAATCATTTCTTATGCTTATATTATTCTTGTAAAAACACTATTTTGTACTCCTAAGTAACGCTGCTAATGCATAAACAAATAATGACGTATTTTGATAACTTGTAAAAAAACCGACCCTTTTCTACCTGTTACTTACACGACCAAACTATCCTTTATCACCACACAAAACTTTTGCAATAATCCGGTAGCCACCCGAAAGGACTATGCTCGTAAATCATGTCTTTACGAAGAAACAAATGCCAGGGATTAATTATGTTACCTTTTCTGATGTGGTTTTGGATTCCCCTTGTGTCTGATAAAAACTTGGCATTGGTTTTGCTTTGAACGTTAGTTTCTATTTTTGAACCAGATGGTATATCATGAGTAGCTCTCTGTTCTGGTTCCTTTTTTTGCATTGAAGTGTGAATTTATGGCTCCTTTTGTGGTATTGTATTCTTTACTTGTGGGTCTTTTCTATCTGATCTGTTGTAGTTTAAAGTTTTAAGTTTTGGCTGGACTAAATTTCAAACTCCATATGCTTAGAATTCTGTTGTTACCATCATTTGTTCTCCAAAGAAAGTTGCGCAGTTAGACTTTTGAGTACTTATTACTATGAATTTGTTATCATCTCAGGGCAACATGTGTTTATCTAATGTTGGGCGTATTCAGAGCCCAGTAATCAGCGCCTAGATTTAAACAGAAATTAGGCTAAGTATTGAAGGACCCGCTGAGTGGGTTCAGCGGGTATTGAAGAACCTCTGAATGATGGGACTCAGAGGTTATGAAAGAACCTATGAGTGATGGGACTCAGAGGTTATGAAAGGACTCTCTAAGTGCAAAGCATCAGAGAGCAACGTCAGACGTATTCAAGTCAAAGACATCGTCAAGGAAGTTGAAGATCACTTGAAGACATACTCGTCAGCTGGGATGGATATTAGCTGGTATGTAGAAGGAATACGCTGAAGTTCTAAGGAGAGTCAGAGGTGGCAATACTCTGACTATCTTGTTACCCTGTAAAGAAGAACAAGCTGAGCTTAAAGATTGTTCTCTGAAGAAGGCAAGAAACTTAACAAGTGTTTATGACGGGATAAACATTGATTTGTTAAAGCCTGTACCTAGTACGAAGTTGGCAAAAGTAGTGAACAATTGGCAGAACTGTTCACTAAAGTGTGGGCGAGTAGTTTTCAAGAATGGATGTGCATTAAATACCTATACCTCATCCACTAGATTCTTGACACGTTGCAACTACCCCTACTTAGGATGCAACCTAGTATTAGTATAAATAGAGAATGTTGTAAGGAGTAAATGCTATCGCTTTAATTGTATTATTGTTATTAGACATTTACTCCTTTCGAACTTAACAAGGTCAGCTGTCTCAATCAGCTGTCTAGATAAGTTTGCTTGTAAACTTGTTTCATAGATCAAGTTTACTTGTTCAAAGGGTAATCTTACATTGTCATTCAACTTGTGCGATCCATAGCACATTGTAATACTTTGATTCTTATCAATAAAGCATTACACGATTGAAAAGTTATTACTTGTGTTATTACTATAAGTGTTTGTTCTTATAGACGTGTTATTGGGACTTTCAATTGGTATCAGAGCAGTGTTGATTTATAAAACCTTTTAGAAACTGTTCTTTGTTTTAAACAAATCAAGATCCAATCATGTCTGGAACCATACCACCTATCCCACCACCATTTGATGCAAGCTCTGGTAATCCTGGTAGCCCTAATGTCAATAGGGTTGACACGATGCCTACAACTAGTAAACCTATCAACACTACGACTACAACTAATGTAGTTTAAAATGTTGCTGATGAGAACCTCCCTCAACTTCTTGATTCAAGAGGAGAGTCTCATGTCATAAATGTCCCTGCATTTGACAAGGAGGATTTTACAAGTTGGAAAGTAAGGTTCTTGGTATTCCTAGATGGTCTTGAACCTTACCTCTTGAAAACTTTAGAAGATAGATGATATGTGTGAAAACACATATCCGTTTTATATCAAAAATGGCCCTAAAAAGACAAAATTGTGCTTTAAATGCTTGAATATTACTTGTTTTATCTTTGTGATTATGTAGGTACGGATATTGCAAAAATCTCAAGAAAACGATCAAAACCGGACAAACACGGACACGGGAAAGGAAAGAGAATACAAGAGCCGGGAGAATGCTATCAAAGGTCAACAAAAGTCAACCACTAAATGACAAAAACCCAAAAATACCAAATCAGTCCCTCAAAGAAAACCAAATTACAAAAATGGTCCCTAAACCCTAACGGTGTTAACTCTTTAATATATAAAGAGTTAACACCCGTTAACTCTCATATAAAGACCCACTTGTCCCAGCCCAATTCCTTTTCTCTTTTATAAACCCAGGTCCGAGCCCATAATACCCCGTGTTCAAACAAAGTTCAACACACCTTTTTATTACAAAGTTTTTCACAGCAGTGAAAATTTGTTACCACTGTTCACCGTCTTCTTCGATTTACCTCGAGCATAAAACAAAGGGCAAATGCAAATTAAGTGTGTGGAAAGGTAATTCAAGTGATAAAGGACAACGTGGCAGAGTTATACATCACCAAAGCTTCTCATTGGTGGAAACCCACAAGAAGGGACATGGTGGCATTGTAAGAAGCACACGGGGAAAAGGAAATTTGCAATAAAAGGCTTGAAAAAAAGCACAATGGCTCTGACACACGGAATGCCACGTTGGCAATCCGTGTGCTCACCAAAGTGATCCAACGGCTTAAGATACAAATCCAATGATTGGTTAGATTGAAGGGACAGGATCCAAGGGAGCGTATACCTGACTCAGGGGCCTAGAAGCATCCTTTCAGCACTATAAATACAAGCCGTCACTCACACACAAAGGGGATCTTGATATATATCGAGTTTATTTAGCTTTTAAAACTTTTAGTTTATGTAATTTTCATTTAAAATGTTTTAGCTTAATGTTTGTTTGATGTAATTCCTTTTTCTAGTATTGTAAGCAGTTTTTCATTAATAGAATTTGAATTTTATCTTACTTTTCTAGAGCTCACTTTTACTCAAACTGTGTCTAATAAGCTAGTAATGTTCCATAAGCTTCTAATAAGCTAATTTAAGCTCTTTGAGTCTCTAAGCTCAAATTGAGCTAATAATAAACATTTGATCTATTTAAACCTTTAAAATCAGACAAATACCTTTGCTTAATGGATTTTGAGTTTTTGGATGATAAGCTTACAATGGAAGAGCTTATGGGACTTTTACAGCTCATTTGAGCACTGATTTGCCTTTGTTTAGCTAAGGCTTTGGTAAGTTTCTTATTTCTTTTTTTGTCTTAAATTCCTAGCTTAATAGTGTTTAACTTTTGCTTATTTCTAGCTTATTAGTGATTATTTCTATCTTATTATGCTCATTGATAATGTTTGATCATCTGTTTTTAGATTTTGTAGTTTAGATCTTAATTTTTCATATCTTGTTTTATAAATCATTAAAAATCCAAAAATATTTAGCATAATGAGTAGTTGTTAGATTCTAGCTTATTTGATTGTTAGTATAAGCTCATAAGATCTGTTTTTGGCTTTTTGTTATCTGGTATTTAGGATTTAAGCTCTAAATCTCTAATTCATAAGCTTAAATGGGTTTCAAAGATTTTAAAGGAGTGTTTGGCACAACAGTATTAACCACAAGTTAATACTGTTGTTGGCCATTTGGTCTTTTGTGTTTGCTTTAAAACTCTCATTTAGGTTTGTTTAAGTTAGTATCATAAGTCAGAATAGGGAAAATTCAGTTTTCATAACTAGTTAGTATCAATATAGCTCAAATCTGTTAAGTTTCTTTTGCATTAATAGCTTAATTCAGCTTTAGCTTTTGTAATTGCTTAATTTGTGTTTAGATAAGTGTTAAAATAGAATATGAAGAAGTTTAATAGGTCTGCATTTGAAGGTTTTTAGATTTAGTCTATTTGCATGCCAACTGCATCAACAATTTTATCTTAAAAACAACCAACTTCTGGCTTAATTTTTAATAAGTAAAAAATGTTTTCCGCTCTTGGAATTTTGAGTACAAATAGATTTTAGGTTAAAGTAGATAGGTTAAGGTTTAATTTAGTATAAAAAGTTAATTTGCTTATCTGTTTTTAAGCTAAAAAGTTGTTATTTGTCTTTTCATAAAACCTTCAAAAATCCAAAAATATTGCATTCTGTCTTCACACCCTTTTCATTCAGCATTTTCATTTAGCATTTGATTTTTAAACCTTGTTCCAAAAGTTGTTTTTGGAAGCTTGTTAGTTGTAGAATAAGCTTCAATAAGTCATTTCCCCATAAGGATCCAAGAGCTTATCTTAAAATAAGCTCAAAGATCCCTGTAGGGACTGTTTGGGTTTCAGGTTTAGTCAAGTGCTTATTTCAGTTTTCATAGCTTATTTTCTTAAACTTTTCTTAAATTAGCTTATTAGGTTAGTTTAGTTAGTTTATAGCTTATTAAGTCCTTGTAAGCTTATTCTAGTTTTAATTTAGTTAAACCAAAAGTAATTATGTCAGTAGTTAATAGTTGTCTCTTAGTGCTTTTTTTCTTTACTTATCTGTTTTTCAAAATTAATTTGGTTTGCAATCCTAAGTAGCTTATTAGCTCTGCTTTAAGTAGGTAATAAGTCTCTTGGCCTAAGGATTCACTTATAAGCTTAAATAGAAGCTCAAAAGTCTGCTTAGGGACTGTTTGGTTTGTAGTTTTCATAATATTTGGATTTTCAATGCTTATTTTGTTTTCTATTGCTTATTTCTTTCTAAACCTACTTATCATGTTATCTTAGGTTAGTAGTAGCTTAGTTAGTCCTTGCCTTAGCTTATTGTGGTCTTTTAGCTTATTTAGTTTAAGAAAAACTTAAAAAAACTAGTTAAGTAGTTTCTGTCATATTATAAGCTGTTTTTCAGCTTATTTAGGGCTTTTCATAAAAAGTTTCTTTTATTAAAAATGCTTATTTTCAGTTTTTCTAAAACTTTGCTTTTATAAGTTTTTAAGAATAAAAAAAAGGGAAGGTGGAAATCGGGGGTGAGCAAGGCTCGAACCCCCGACCTCAACACCCTCAACCCTTTTTTATAACACCCAACACACACTCCACTACCAACACGCCCTGGGGTCTTTTTCATTATTGTTTTGCAAGATTTAATTCTTATACACGTTTTAGCCCATTTTGCCTATAAGCTATTTTTAGCTTATTACACAGCTTATTCGATAAGCTGTGTAATCAAGCTTATTTTTCCTAGGTTCTAATTAGTTCAAGCTATTTTTTGTATTTTTTCTAGAATTTTTATAATTAGTTTAGTATTTTTTAAACATTTATTTTTATTAAAAACTTTAAAATTCATAAAAAATACAAAATTAATCAAAAAATTAATTTTCTTTTTTCTAAAATTTTCTTTTATCACAAAGTTTCTAGGAAAATTAGTTTTGCTTTCGTAGGGTTTAATTTGCAAAATTTCGATTTTTAAAGAACGGGATTCGTTCCCGTTACTCCGTTTTTGTTCTAGTTTTCTTTAAACTTACTTTTAAGTCAATTAGAGTCCATTTAAAAAGACAAAAAAATAATTTAGGTTTAATTTTAGAAATTTAGGGTTTTAGCTTCTGTTTAGGGTTCCCGTTTTACGTCTTTAGTTAAAGTTTTATTTGCCGTTATTTGTTTTCGTGCTTAATTGTATTATTTGCTTATTTTAATTTGTA
>BQNB010068829.1:3705-33708 GCA_026074375.1 Tanacetum coccineum
GTTGCTAATGAAGATAATGAATTGATTCCAACACGATTAGTCACCGGGTGGAGAGTTTGTATTGACTATAGGAAATTAAATGAAGCTACTCATAAAGATCATTTTACATTGCCATTTATGGACCAAATGTTAGAAAGATTAGCCGGAAATGAGTTCTATTGTTTTCTAGATGGATTCTCGGGTTACTTTCAAATCCCGATAGATCCCCAAGACCAAGAGAAAACTACTTTCACATGCCCTTATGGAACTTTCGCGTACCGTCGCATGCCATTTGACTTGTGTAATGCTCTCGGTACTTTCCAAAGGTGTATGATGACCATATTCCATGATATGATCGAAAATACCATGGAAGTGTTTATGGATGATTTCTCGGTTTTTGGGGATAGTTTTGCTACTTGCCTCTCTAGTTTAGACAAAATGCTAAAAAGGTGTGAAGACACGAATTTAGTTCTAAATTGGGATAAGTGCCATTTTATGCTTAAAGAAGGAAGTGTGTTAGGGCATAAAATTTCAAAGTCCGAGATTGAGGTCGATCGAGCTAAAGTCGACATTATCGCTAAGCTACCTCATCCGACCACCGTAAAAGATGCTAGGAGTTTCCTAGGCCATGCCGGTTTTTACCGACGATTTATCCAAGACTTTTCCAAAATTGCTAGACCTATGACTCACCTTGTTGAGAAGGAAACACCGTTTGTGTTTTCTCAAGATTGTATTGATGCTTTTGAGACTCTTAAAAAAAAGCTTACCGAAGCTCCGATCTTAGTTATCCCCGATTGGAACCTACCTTTCAAACTTATGTGTGATGCTAGTGATTTTGCGATTGGTGCGGTTTTGGGACAACGTAAGACGAAGCATTTTCAGCCTATACATTATGCTAGTAAGACAAAGACCGAAGCTCAAATTCATTACACTACGACGGAAAAAGAAATGATTGTCGTAGTTTATGCTTTTGAAAAGTTTTGGCCATATCTTGTCTTATCTAAAAGCATAGTTTATACGGATCACTCGGCTCTTAAATACCTTCTTAGTAAACAAGATGCTAAGCCGAGATTGCTCCAGTGGGTTCTCCTCCTACAAGAGTTTGATATCACCATCCGTGATAAAAAAAGGAACGGAGAACCTCGCGACCGATCATTTATCTAGACTTGAGAATCCTCATAAGGATGTGTAAGAAAATAAAGACATAAATGAAAATTTTCCTTTATAAACTCTTGGAGTTATATCTAGTGAAAGTACCCCATGGTTTGCCAATTTTGCAAATTTCCATGCGAGGAATTTTATCATCAAAGGGATGTCGTCCCAACGAAAGAAGAAATTCTTTAAGGAAGTTAAGCATTACTTTTGGGATGATCCATATCTCTTTCGGATTTGTGCGGATCAAATCATTCGACGGTGTGTGCATGGCCAAGAAGCTTTTGATATCCTCAAAGCTTGTCATGAAGGACCCACCGGGGGCCATCATGGTGCCAATCTCACTGCTAAGAAAGTATTTGATGCCGGTTTCTTTTGGCCGACCATATATCGAGATGCCCATACTATGATCAAATCTTGTAATACGTGTCAACGACAAGGCAAAATTTCACAAAGAGATGAAATGCCTCAAAACGCTATTCAAGTTTGTGAAATCTTTGATGTAAGGGGTATTGATTTTATGGGTCCATTCTTGTCTTCACGAGGGAATAAATACATTCTCGTAGCCGTTGACTACTTATCAAAATGGGTAGAAGCGATGGAGCTCCCCACAAATGATGCTCGAGTTGTAGTTAAATTTTTGAAATCTCTTTTCGCCCGATTTGGAACACCTAAAGCTATTTTAAGCGATTGTGGGACCCATTTTTGTAATGATAAATTTGCTAAAGTAATGTCTAAGTATGGGGTCACTCATCGTCTTGCTACCGCTTATCATCCACAAACGAGTGGACAAGTAGAGGTTTCCAGTCGTGGCTTGAAACATATTCTTAAGAGGACGGTTGGTGAAAACCGTACCTCATGGTCCGATAAGCTAGATGACGCTCTATGGGCATTTTGAACCGCTTTCAAGACACCAATTGGGTGTACTCCTTACAATCTCATGTACGGAAAGTCTTGTCATCTACCTATCGAGTTAGAGCATAAAGCATATTGGGCTTTGAAACATGTTAATTTTGATCTTAAAACCGTGGGCGATCACCGGAAGCTTCAACTTAATGAACTTAATGAGCTTCGTGATCAAGCATACGAGAATTCTTTGATATATAAAGAGAAGACGAAGAAGCTTCATGACTCTAAGATCAAAACCCGCATTTTCAATGTTGGTGATTGAGTTTTACTCTTAATTCTCGTCTAAAGATATTCTCATGAAAGCCTAAAACCCGTCGGTCGGGACCTTTCACCATCACCCAAGTTTTTCCATATGGAACCATCGAGTTATCTCAACCCGATGGTCCAAACTTTAAGGTGAATGTTCATCGTGTGAAGCATTACTTTGGAGGGGACATACCACCCAAGGTAGTCCCGGATCTCTAAACATTCCCTAAGGACAACTAAATGCGGGGATTGAGTCATGCTATGTGACTCGGTTACCAAAAACAAAGTGCTTCGTGGGAGGCACCCCATGCTTATCCATCCTTCTTCTTTCTTATTTCTAATGTGATGTGAGGAGGCTTGTACTCTTCTAATTCTTGTTGTTTGTGCTTATGATTGTTTGTAGAATTGATCCAAAATTTTTGAAGACTTTCGTGTTCGGTGTTTTGTCCCGGTCCACTCGAGCTTCCTAGCCTTTGCAGGCCATTAGTTTGGGGAAATCCGATATCCTAGATTTTTATCGACTAACATCTATCTTTTAGCATACTTAATAAATAGCTTCAGATTTTTGTGATACTTTCTCCATGCTCAGATTATGCATTCGACTTTTTGAGTTCTAGTATGGGGTTTTGAGCCTTAGACTAGGAAACATTGAGGTCAATGTTTAGTTTTAGTATGGGGTAGTATATCTTCGATATGATCTTACCTACCTTAGCTTGTTGTTCTCTCGTACCTCGTTTTCCCGCAAAAATTTTAAAATTTTATATAAAAAAAATATGATGATGAAAAATAATTATTATAGTTAATAAAAAAATAAGTGTTTTGACACGAATGTAGGCTTTCCGTTGGTGAGAACAAAAGTAAATTTTGACCCGACCGGTTTTATATCTTAGCTTTCTCCTTAACTTTAAATTGATTGGAATTTGCTAATCTTTTATACAAGGAGCTATAAAAAGCAAGTCTAGCTTGAAAAAACTCAAGATTTTGCAAGTTCCCATAATTGATTTTAAATAAGCGAAGATCAATTTATTAGGCTAAGCATTCACGAGTTTCTTTATTAGAAATTTTAAATTGTAAAGAACAAGAGATGATAGAGTAGAATATAAGTTTTTATGCTAAACATAGAATAGTTGGATTTCTTTAAGGCTCATAAGTGTTAATTGTGGCTTTTTCTCCCATTAGCTTATTTCACCTTTATATATAATTGTTTAAAAAATAAAGTTGTGCGGTTTTTTGGTTAATAATTATGTTCATGGAAGTTTTCTTTAGTTTCTTTATGATTAAGATGACTATAGATCGGGAATACTTAATTTGGCATACTATATGTATCACATTAATAAATATTTTGCTTATCCCTTAAAGAGCCTTAGGGTATATGGGGTAAGTAAAATTAATTAGTGAAATTATAGCCTTATTCGTTCCTTAAAGAGCCTTATGGTATATGGAATGGATATTGTTGCTTAATTTTTGTCTTGTTTGTACCTTAAAGGTCCTTTGGGTATATGTTGCAAATAAAATTGGTCCATTTATGTCTTAAAGAGCCTAAGGGTATATGACATGAATGGTGCCGTGCTTAAGTAACCTAATAAAAGCCAAATTTTGGTTGCCTCGATGTGGTCTTAATCTTGATGACATTTGATCTTTTGAAAAACGATAGGAACTAATTATTACGTTTTAACCGTTCCGCTTTATTTTTGGAATTAATAAGTATCAAAATAAAGTCTTAAAGAGCCTTCGGGTATATGACTTAAATAAAATCTTGAGATACAAAATTAGGAATAAGGGAGGAGAAGTAATACACAATTAGCTTTTATGAGTAATGTTAGCATCATAACTTATATTTTACAATGATCTTGTTTTTAAGCTTGGCTTGAAGAAGTGAAAGTCGGGGACGATGAATTTGTCCATTTGGACATTTTTTGTGCTTTTTGTTCCGTGATCCTAAAAGTTATCAATGAATAATTAAAGCAATACATTATGTCACACATGAATAAGTTGTAAGTTGGAAATTATGAAAATCATAAAAAAAATGGAAAAACTTTGAAAAATGGAAAAACGGGGTGTTTTTAAACTTGTGATTTCTTAACTTTCCCCACAAAAGACTTTGCTACTTTTCAAAGGATTAGTTTGGGGAGGTTTTGGAGTATTTGGTTTTAGAGCATATAAGATTGCGTGAGGACACGGCAATCACTTAGTTTGGGGAATTTTGATATGTGAGAAATCACATATCCGTTTTATATCAAAAATGACCCTTAAAATATGAAAATGTGTAAAATTATGCTTGTATATTGTATTTTTTTGTCTTTTGTGATATGTAGGTACAAATATTACAAAAATCACAATAAAAGAGCCAAAAACCAAACAAAAGCGAACACGAGACGGAAAGAGTGCAAAAGAGTCGGGTATTTATCAAGCTTGGGTCAACAAAAGAAAACCATGGTCAAATTTGGTTAACTCATGTGAAGACAAACCCTTGAAATTACCAAAAAGCCCTTGAATGTTAAACCATTTTCACCTTAAGTCCTAAAACCAATAACACTGTTAGTCCTTTAATATTAATGGACTAACGGTCGTTAAATATTTAACGAGCCCAATCTAAATCCACCGTGGCCTAAAATCTTTTTCATATCAAAACCAAGCCCAAGTCAAACCATTTTAAACACACGGTCAAACAAAGATATAAAAAAGAAAAAAAAAGTTACTGTTCACCTTCGTCCCAAACAATTACCCTGTGTTAAAATTGAGCAGGTAAATCCAATTCCCCTCAATCCAGCATGGCAACGAAGATTCCAAGTACCAAGAACCATGTCAGCATCAAAAACGTCACCAAAGCTCTATGATTGGCTAGCTATAACAAAGAATGACACGCGGCTTTTAAAAACCACCAAGATGGGAATTCGCACTAAAAACAAATGTTAAGAGCAAAAACCCTCCAAAGATACGGGATTGCCAGCTTGGAAATCCGTGTGTAACATTCCAATCCAACGGCTAAGATTATACATCCAATGATTACAAGGATTGAAGGGCTATGATCAAAGGCAAGAGGAGCGTGTATTCAAGTCCTAGAAGCTTCTCTCCAGGGCTATAAATAGAGCTCACTCCTCACTCACAAAGGACATCTAGGAGTAGTTTTTAGTGTAGCTTTAGTTTAATTGTCATTTAGCTTATTAAGTCGTTTTCAGCTTATTGTAACTTTTTCTATTATAATTTCAATTAAAAGCTTTGTAACCTTTCATCTTAATCAATAAAAGTCAGTTTTATTTACTTTATGCATAACTTTAGTTTTTACTTAATTGAATGATGCATTGATTTAAGTTCTCTTACTGATCTTATAAGCTCTTAATAAGTTGTCATTTCAACTAATAAACTAAGCTACACTCTCATTTAAGCTCTTAAAGCTTAAATGAGCTTATCTTATTCAAATTCACTCCCAAATTACCTTAGCTTATTCTTGGAAGGGAAACCAGTAATGGATGGGTTTCCAGGACCTTACTAGCTTATCTAAGATAAGCTAGAGCTTGTTGATAGCTCATAAGAGCATTTGATAAGCCTTGTTTAGAGCAAAGGCTATTGTAAGTTCTCAATTTCCTTTTTATACTTAATTTTGGATTTCAGCTTATTACTGCTCATTAACTGCTTATTGTTGTTTAGTTTAGTTTATTATTGCTTATTATAGTTGACAAATGCTTAACATGCTTAATAGTTAGTCTTAATCTTAGTTTTCTAGTTTTAGTTATAAAACAGTTTGAAAAAACAAAAATATTAGCTTAGTATAGCAGCTTATTGTTCTGGCTTATTTGATTGCTTATAGTTGTTCATTAGGTTTATTATAAGCTGTCTAGTATCTGGTTATTGATCTTTGTTCTTTAAATCTCATTTTGATAAGTTGATTATGGATTTAAAGAAGTTAAGGGAGTGTTTGGGACAAGCAGTACTAACTCAAGTTAGTACTACTTGAATCCATTTGGTGCCTTAGATTCACTTTAAATTTCATAATTAGGTTTATTAAGTAATGAATTAAAGTGGTTTGCAGGTTTAATCTAATTTTGATGAATCTGTGATTTCAAGTTTAGCTTATAAGTGTGCTTTTGGCTTAAGTAGTTTATAGCTATTGTTATTGTCCCATTTGTTCTTCATTTGGTTACTTAAAAGTGTAGGAACAAAGTTTCTTAGACCTGCACTTAGTAGTTTTGTGTTTTGGTTGCCAACTCCATCAGCAACAAAACAGGTAAACAGCCTTTTTCTAGCCTAAATATCAGAGGGTAAATTTAGTTATTAGGTCTTAATTTTTAGTAAACAAGTAGATTTTAGGTCATTTTCAATCTGTTTCAGCTTATTTTGCTTTTAAAAGTTCATCTAGTTATCTGTTTTTAAGACTAAAAGTAGCACTTTGTCTTTTTAATCAAAAAAACCAAAAATAGAGTAAAATGAATTTTTAGCTTTTTCAACTAGCTTTTTCATTGATCATTTGAGTTTCAAAATAATTTTCAAAAGTTGTTTCAATTAGATTATAGGTTAAGGTTTTAAGTAGAATAAGCCAAAAGTTCATAAGGATCCTTTAGCTTATTAAAAAATAAACTCAAAGTTGCCTTAAGGGACTGTTTGGTTAACAGATTTTGTTAAAGTGCTTATTTGAACATTTTTAGCTTATAGCTTGTAGATTTTGCTTAATTTCTGTTTGAATTTGCTTTATAGATTAATATTTAGTTATCATTAGCTTAATAGGGTTAAGTTTAGCTTATTTTACTTTTAATATAAAAATTCAAAAAAAACAGTAGCAAGTACCTTTTTCATTTAGACTTTTCATAGCTTATTTAGATTTCAAATTCATTTCTGATTATAGTTTTAAATAGTCCTTTGAATAAGCTTTAAGTAGGTATAGGCTATAAGTCCACAAGGTTCCTTTTATAGAAAAATAAGCTCAAAGATAGCCATTTAGCCTGTTTGGTATGCAATTTTAATATAAGTGCTTATAATTGATTCTCAGCTTATAGCTTATCCTTTTTGCTTATTTCTAGTTCATACTAGCTCATTAGGTTAGATTTAGCTTAGTAGTAGCCTGTTTTGCTTATAAGATTGGCTTATTCTAGCTTTTATGTTTCTTAAAATTAGTAGTTAAGTGTTTACTGTCTGATTTAAAAGCCATTTTCAGCTTATTCCTTTAGTTTTAAAAATTTTGTTTTCACAAAAGTTCTTCACTTTAAGCTGTTTTACAACTTTGCTTTTCAAAGTTTTTGCAAAAATAAAAAAAAGGGGAAGAGGGGAAATTGTGGGTGAGCAGGACTCGAACCCACAACCTCTACCCTCCTCAACCCTTTTTATAACTCAACACACAACACACTCACCACTGCGCCCTTGGGACTTTTACGTCCTAAGGTGCGTTTTTAATTCTTTTACCACCTTTTTGAGTTTTAGTTATAAAAAGCACTTCGAGTGCTATTAAGCTTTTTCCCGGCTTATTTAGTTTAGAACTTAAGGATTTTATATTTTTCCTGCATTCTGCTTATCATAAGCTACTTTTCGTAATTTTCTTAGATTTTTAATTAAACGTTTAGTATTTTTAATCATTTATTTTTGTTTGAAACTTTAAAAAGTCATAAAAAATAGAAAAATAATCAAAAAAATAATTTTCTTTTTTATAAAATTTTCTTTTATTATATTTTAGGTTTAGGGTTTAAAATTTCTTTCGTAGGGTTCAAATTTAAGAAATTCACTTTTTAAAGAGCGGGATTTCATACCCGTTCTCGTTTTCTTCATTTTTCAACCTTAATCACCTTCGTTTTAGAATTTCTCTAGCTTTTAGTTAAAATTTAGTTGTTTAGGATTAGAAAAAGTTTATAAAATAATTTAGGGTTTAATTTTAGTGTTTTTGCTTATTTGTCGCGTTATTCTTAGTTTCCGTTAACATTTTTCGTAGTTAATTTTAATTGTGCCTTTATTTGCTCACTATTAGGATTTTAGGTAACTAATCATCTCTGAACCAATTCAAATCATTGTCCGAATAAGAACGGAGTCTCAATTTCACATTTCTTTGGGTAAAACGACCCGGTAATCACTTACCGGTTTACGTACATTATATTTTAGTGTGATTTTCCTTATTACCTTTGTCCTCAAGGGTAATTTTGGGATTTCATCGCTTTGGTATTTTTACGTATTATTATTACTACATCACCTATGCATCAACAAGAAAAGGGTGATGAATCGGGACTTAAACTAAATACAATTCGATGTTTCATAGCATATTTGTTCATCATTATATGGTTGCCATTTTCATCAATAATTGTTTAAGAACATCACTGATACAAAATACAACTGAGATATTCACATTACCTATCGAATTGCCTTTTTTTTCTTGACCCAATTTCCCTTTATATCAAATGCTATCATTTGTAACTGTAAGAACCCATGGTTTGTATAAAAACTAAATAGCCTCATTAGGCTTCTTATCATTCCTATTTCATTCAACACTTGATCCAAACACATCTGCAAGTATTCTATATTAATACCATACAACTTATGGTCAAGTTCATCCTCAACCTTATGTTCAAATAAAAGCGATAACCAAAGGGGTATTATCTGTATCTACAATCTACACATTTCATCCTCAAACTTATGATCAAATAAAAGCGATAACCAAAGGGGTATTGTCTGTATCTACAATCTACACATGTCATCCTCAAACTTAGCGGTGACCACTTACAACAACATACTTCTTAAGTTCTGAACACTATAAAAGGCATAAGACAGTCCACATACATTCATGATAGATTGTAACAGCTAATTTAATGCAATATAAATACTTATTTAGTTACTCTTTCACTTTTTAGTCAGTTTTTACTCGCTTAGGCATTTCGTCAAACATCGCTTACTTGTAATCAAATTTCCTTCCACTTCACTAATATCAAATTGATATTCATACCAAAAACCTAATGCTTACTCACAATCTAAATACAAAAACTAAAAGTATCAAAGGTAATGAATTTCGATTATATCTCATCGAATAAAGCAAACGTGAAACGACTAAGATACATAATCTTATTAAAAAGACAGATTGATTTGACCTCTTAATTTACATATAATATAGTAATTAATATATACCTTATGTTTCTAACTCAAAAATTGGAGCTCGTCGATTTTAATCCACCAATGCATACAGGAGTGGTGTGCGACCGACGGTGGTGCATGACGACGGTGGGGGTGCAATGACGGTGATCAAACGGAACACTATAATTAGGTGAAGTATGTGTGGGTGATGGGGGTGACGGTTGTGGTTAGCTTAGGCAGTGATAACGGTGAAGTGATTTGTTTTTGGAGGGAAGCAGTGGGAGAAAACACACAAGAATTGTGTGTAAAAAAAGTGGCAAATGGGAAAAAAAGTAAAAGTTTATATACCAGGAGAAAATTAGGTTTAACAAATTTAAATCTTAGATTAATCCCCACCATTAGATAAAAACCAAAATAGATGGTGAGGATTTGTCCCTTAGTATGTGGGTAAAAACTAGTATGCAAATGAACTTTTCTCTTATTGGATATTTTCTTTTAAAAGTTTATGTAACGGGTGCCCTCATGACAAAGTTTAATGTCACTATATAAAAAAGGAAACTTTAAGTTAATTTAATTAAAAGTTAAATTTAATTATGGTAACTTATAAGTTTAATTAATATGCATTAAATGCAATGTTTAATAAAAATAAAGTTTGTTCTTAGTAAATGTGGTTTAAGGAATGCCCTCACCTCAATGCACTCATTAGACAATTTTTTTTAAATCAAGTATTTTATTTTGAAAAGTTTTTAATGACTATCTTTTGGGCTGTAATAAGGTTGATTTCCTCCAAACAAAATTTGTTCTCTCGTGCCTAAGAAACAATATGTGATTGTTTTTGGGTAATAATGGTTTTCGACCTTTTGGCTGACTAATCCATGAGGTTTGAATTCACCATCACACAAACTCAAACCAGGTAAAGCCCTCCCTTTTCAGGAGGTTGGCATGACCACTTCAAGGTTGTTTGCACCTAACAGGAATTAACAATATGTGATTTTCAGAGTTAAATCGATGATTTCATGATACCCGAGACATATATATATATATACATTGAAGGGTAATTCATTTCCTTGCCTTTCATAATCAAAACAACCAAATAAATACTAATACAAAGTATTCTAGAATAACCACTTGGGCTAGGCCTATAAACATACAACTGGGCCAATACAAATAAATAATAACTTATGTAAATATATCGACTAATAAGCCCTCGCAGTTTGAGCGAGAGGAGGGCGAACGCTCAAATTGGATCGAAAATCTTCAAACAAAACTGAGGGCCGTCCTTTGGTGAAGATGTTGACATACTGATAACGAGAAGTACATAAAGAACTCTAACTTGGCTAGCGGTAACCATATCACGGACAAAATGAATGTCAATCTTAATATGTTTCATCCGTTAATGTTGAACAGGGTTGGCAGACATATAAACGGCACTAACGTTATCACAGTGAACAATGGTGGCAGTCGATAAAGGAGAGTGTAACTCACGAAGTAGTTTTCGAAGCCATGCGGTCTCGGCGACAATGTTAGCAACACCACGATATCAGCTTCGGCACTAGAGCGAGAGAGGGTGTGCTGACGTTTAGATGACCAAGACAATAGAGTATCACCCAGAAATACACAATAACCTGAAGTAGACCTGCGTGTGGATGGGCAACCTACCCAATCAGCATCAGTATAACCAACCAGAGAAGTAGTAGCACAAACATACAACTAGAGACCAAAATCCACAGTCCCCATAACATATCGCAAGATACGTTTGAGGGCAGCAAAGTGTGGCTCCCTCGGATCATGCATATAAAGGAAAATCTGTTGAACTGCATAAGACAAATCTAGACGTGTAAATATAGATAATGTAGCCCCTTGCAAGACTGTGATACAAAGTGGGATCCTGAACATGAACATCTTCCGGACCCAGTTTGGAATCTGTATCAACTGGTGTCTGAGAAAGGTTACAATTAACCATGTGAGCACGCTCAAGGAGCTGAAGAGCATACTTCCTCTGAGACAAAAACAAACCTATAGAAGTACGATTAGTAGAGATACCAAGAAAGTAATTAAGTACCCCAAGATCAGTCATGTCAAACTCGTTATGTAAAGAATCTATAATCTGTTGTAGTATGGCTGGAGAGGAAGATGTAAGAATAACGTCATACACATAAATAAGTAAATAAGCAAGCTGAGACCCCTGTCTATAAACAAAGAAGAATCGCAACAACTGTGATAAAATCCGGCCCTTGTGACACAACCTGCAAATTGCTGAAACCAAGTACGAGGTGCTTGTTTCAGTCCATACAAAGATCTCTATAAAAGACAAACATAATGAGGATACCGAGAGTCAACAAAACCAGGAAGCTGATGCATGTACACAATCTCAGATGAATCACTGTTAAGAAAAGCATTCTTAACATCAAGTTGGTGTATGGGCCACTCATGAGACACAAAAAGGCTAAAGACCGTGCGAATGGTGGCCAGTTTAACAACCGGACTAAATGTCTCATCAAAATCAACACCAAGTTGCTGACTACTACCATTAGCAACCAAATGAGCCTTATAGCGGCTCAAATTCCCTTCAGCATAAAACTTATGCTTAATAACCACATAGAGCGAACCATATTAACACCTGCGGGCCTTGGTACAAGTAACCAAGTGCCATTTTTAACCAACGCATTATATTCATCGTACATAGAATTACGCTAGTGAGGGTCTTTTAAGGCGTGAGACGAATTTTTAGGAATAGGAGAAATAAAGAAAGTATTTAGAGACAAACGATTGATAGGTTTGATATTGCCTAATTGCGACCGTGTGATCATGGGATGAGTACGGGATGGTTCATTGACTGGGTCGGAATTGGGCTAGGGATTTGGTGGATTGAAGTAAGTGGTGGCAGCGGGCTGATTTAATGGGCTGGTTAATGAGTTTAAAGTTGGGCTGGTGAAGGTGGGCCGCTGTTATGGGGTTAGGCTGTCAAAGATGGGATATTGGGATGGGTTGTAGTTGGTTGTTCGGTGTAGGTTAGGCTGTGGGGTGTTGAGACGTGTGGTGTGGTATTGTTGGGCTGTTCATGGATTAGTTCGGTATGGTTAGGCTGTAGGGGTGCGTGAGGATTAGAATGGGGTGTAGAAGCTGATGCGAGAGAGTTAAGGAGGGGGGAAGGTGTGGGATCAAGGAAGGTGTAAGAAGGTGGGGAGGAGGGTGTCATAGATCAGTATGAAAATTAGGTTTTGTCGAAGGATACGTGTCTAGAGAGGATAATTTTATTTGTTTCAAGGTCTAGGCATCAAAAACTACGATGATAAGCGAGGTAGCCTAAAAATTTACATGGAGTGGCTCGTGGGACAAGTTTGTGTGGGGAGTGAAGGTGAGGGTAGCATAGACACCCAAATATTCGTAGACGGGAGTAATCAGGTGGTTTGTTAAATAGGCGTGTGAAAGGTATTTCGTTGTGAATCGCGGTAGATGGTAGAAGGTTTAGGAGATAGGTGGCCATATGGAGAGCTTTGACCCAAAAAGTGAGGGGAAGGTGTGCGTGAAATAGTAAAGTGCTAATGATATTATTGATTGTTCGTATCATTCGTTCTGCCTTACCATTTTGTTGGGAGGTTTTGGGGTACGAGAATCTAAGTTGGATGCCATTTTTGGCAAAAAGAGTGTGGAGTCTGTTGTTATCGAACTCACCACCATGATCACATTGGAAGCTTTTTATTTCGCATTTGAATTGATTTTTAACATAATTACGAAAATGCAAAAATTTATCAAACATGTCAGATTTAGAACGAAGAGGGTATATCCATAGATAGTGAGAGAAATGATCAAGAAATAAGACATAGTATTTAAAACCACTAGAACTAACAATGGGAGATGTCCATAAATCGGAATGGATAATATCAAAGCAATGTTTAACAATAGAATCCGAACTATGAAAAGGAAGCTTCACATGTTTGCCATGTTGGCATGCATGACAAATATGTGTAGACTTTTCTTTATTACATGAAATAAAATGACGAGAAACAAGTGATCGTAGCACTTTATCACCCGGATGGCCGAGGCGTTGGTGCCATGTGGAAGCACTTGTCGAGAGGAAAATAGTGGGAGAAGTTGACGGCTTGGTAACTGGATAGAGATCGTCTGAGCTGCCACATCGAAGTAGGATATGGAGAGTCAAGAAATCCTTTACAGAAAAACTAAACGCGTCAAATTCTATAGTACAATTATTGTCCCTAGTAAATTGACGAACAAAAATAAGATTTTTAATTATATTGGGGGTGACAAGAACATTGTGAAGATGGAGGGGGCGATTAATGGAAGGAATAATGCTATGGATGGTGTTGGTGACGGGAATAGAATTACCATCACCAACGTGAACATGTAAGAATAAGCGTTTATAAAAAATGGTACTTAAATTACTTGCATTAAAATTTAAATGAGAAGAAGCACCTGTATCCATGTGCCAAGTCGGGTCTTGCAGCGTCATAGTGCTAAACGCACTTGGAAGAGTAGTAGGCTGAGATGCGTAGTGGAGGAGGGGAGCCGAGAATGCCGTTGACGGATCGTGGTGAAAAATAGTGTTCCATCTGTAGGGGGTATGCTGTTGGGCCACGTTTGGCTGATGTAGGCCAGATGGGTTGGGCTGATATATGCAGACCACAAGGAGCTGGGCCGGGTTGACTGTTGGGTCAGGCTGCTGTGGTAATAACCGGGTTGGGCCGGTAGAGTCCATGTGGGGTTGGGCCGATCATATAAATGAGAAACATGAGCACGCCCTGAAGTAACAGTTCTATGGTTTTTGGGATTTAGACCCGACCTATTTCTATGATCATGTATATACTTGCACCAATCACCAAACTTACATAATTCCTTGTTAAAATGATTACATATTTGAGGAATATTGTAGGGCTTATTCATGTTACCTTTGTTGCTCGAAGAATTAAAGGCCATGAGAACGGTTGTAGAAGACGAACTACTTTCAAACATAGTAGTATCACCGGATTAATCATTAAACGATGACTCCTTCAAAAGAAGCATGTTGCGCGCCGTTTCAAAATTGGGAAGGGGTTCACGATGCTGGATGATTTCAACAAGTGTGGCAAAACGAGAGTCAAGCCCATTAACGACATAAATAACCAAGTTTTTCTCGCTTACCGCACACCCAAGGTTTTTAAGCCTATCCGTCATAGACTTAATTTTAGTACAATATTCATTAATCGTCATCTTCCCGATCTTGATGGAACGGAGTTCATTATCATGATTAATGGCCCTAGCATCCTTGTTATCATGAAAAAGATATTTGAGATGGTCCCATAACGCTTTTGCATTACTGGGTGTGGTAACGACTTATTCTTGAAGAGAATCACATAGGGATCCAAGGATCCACATCTTGATGAGATCATCGAGTTTACACCATTCCGGATTAGTAGACGAGGTGTCTTCTTCCACATGAGACTTGAGACCGAGACTACCAAGATGGATAATAAAGAAGGAGCTCCAAGAGTTATAGTTGTATTTTTCAAGGTCCAATTTAATGGGGACCTTGTTGGTTATGCTAAAGGGGATGAGTTTATCGGTGGTTTGTTGGATGCCGACGGTAAGATTAGAGGAGGGAGAAGGAGTCGTGAATTATGGAGAGAAATTAGGAGAAAAAGGCTGGCTTTAATACCATATTGAAGGGTAATTGATTTCCTTATCTTTCATTATCAAAACAACCAAATAAATACTAATACAGAGTATTCTAAAGGGCAAATGGTCTGAAAATGCATCGAAGTTGCCACCATTTCCTTTTCTCGGCTATGAACTTTTAATTTTTCTTTTGTGTGCCACCACTTTGCTAATCTTCCTATTGTAGCCATGATTAGCAAAAAATCTGACGTGGCACGATTTTAATACATTTTTTCAGTTTTACTTCTTTTGCCAATGTTATATATGGCCCCTATACTTTATTTTTTATAAAATCCCCCCTTTAACCCAATGATTCAATCTATTCTTCATCTTCCATTCAACCTCTTCCACCACCATCACACCACCAGACCTACTCCTCCCAACCACCACTTTCTCTACTCTCCGCCACCAGTGGACCCCACTTTCCTCTCCACGCTCCCTATACCATTCCAGTCACAACCACCCTGACCAACAAAATCCACTGTTAAAAAAATCACAACACATACAACCATTCGCCTCAACTAATTTCATAATATGATCAACACCAGGCATAAATATGTACAGCTTAGCACTACAAATTAGGGGTGAGCATGGTGCGGATCACTGCGGTTTTTGGCAAAAACCATGGTTTGCTCGTTCCAGCTACCATTGAAGAGGTAAGTGCAGTGCGTATGTTGTTTCATGGTCATGTGAAAATTTCAACCCATTTACTCATGAAGTGGGTCATTTTGGGTAATTTTTCTATATTGAAACAGGCTATATTAAAGAAATTATTAGGATAGTGTCATCTCGCGATACATCTATACGCAAACTAACATCAAGAACAAACGAATCAAAATTCGATTATGCAACGAGATGAATAAAGCTCAAAATGAAACGAAACGACCCCACCATTAGTATGAATATTTCATTTGTTCATATAACAAGCTCCAAGAGGTAAGTCATAGTCCCTGGTTTGGTTTCATTTTGAACATACAAGAAAAACCGCTCTCAGCATGGTGCGGATCGGTGCGGTTTTTGGCAAAAACCACACCGCATCCGCAATTGCGGGTTTTAAAAAGTGAGAATCCACAACCGCGCGGTTTTTGTGGTTTCGGTTTTGCGGGTTTTATTGCAGTTTTGCGGGTTTTAACCGCACCGCACCATCACTTATAATTTATATAATTAATGTGGGTTTTTTGCGGTTTTTGGTTTACAATGTTTGTTTTTTCGGTTATAACAATGCATATATTTAAGGTAAACACACACATTACCTAGAATATTATTGATAACATACATTAGAAGCCTTATAACACACATTAAGTAATCAATGTACCATTTTTTAGTTTTATAAAATTAATGTGCGGTGCAGTGCGGATTTTGCGATTCAGTTTTATGGATAAAACCGCAACTGCACCGCATTTTGCGGTTTTATTTTTTCCTAAAACCGATTCACCAGTTTTTGCCGTGGTGCGGTTTTTGCGGATTTTACAGTTTTGCGGTTTGCGGTGCGGTTTCTGCTCACCCCTACTACAAATATCAGTTTGGGAACCTCATTTTGTCAAGTTGTACGAAATGCCTCATGGTTTGCTCGTTCTAGCTACCATTTAAGAGGTAAGTGCAGTGCGTATGTTGTTTCATGGTCATGTGAAAATTTCAACCCATTTACTCATGAATGGGTCATTTTGGGTAATTTTCTATACGAAACAGGCTATATGAAGCAAGTATTATGAAAGGGTCATCTCGCGAGTATCATCTACGCATCTAACTCAAAAACAAAACGAATCAAAATTCGATATGCAGCGAGATGGTTGAGATGATGGGGTGGTCATTCAAGGCTTTTTTTGTTTTTTGACCAAAGCGTTGACTAGTTTTTTTAAGGTGATGGGAGATTTGGGTTTTGGTTTTCTGTAGAACATGAAGACATATATATGTGTGGTTTTGATCCAACAAACCACCACAACAATAATCAAGACCCAACAACATCACGACAACAACAACCCATATCCAATAAACCCAGATCCCTCAAAATCCGTCATTTGCCTTTCGGTATCCTTTCAGTAGCGAAATCGATCTTGTTCAAAAAAACCCAGATCTAAATCATGATACAAACAAAAACATTCTTGAAAAATTTGACTGCTACAGGTTGATTTAATGATATACGGGTTTATTCAGTTCTTAGAGAAATTGAATTTGTATATGGAGGTGATTAAAAGTGAATGAAAATGGGTTGTTCACTTTTATAATGGTTAAAGGGTGCAAAATGTTAATAAATAAAGTATAAGGGCTAGATATTATAAGGGCAAAAGAAGTAAAGCTGAAAAAATGTATTAAAATCGTGCCACGTCAGATTTTTTTGCTAATCAGGGCTACAATAGAAAGATTAGCAAAGTGGTGACACACAAAAGAAAAATTAAAAGTTCATAGCCGAGAAAAGAAAAATGTGACAACTTCGATGCATTTTCAGACTATTTGCCCTATTCTAAAATCACCACTTAGGCTAGGCCTATAAACATACAACTGAGCCCCCGACAAAATTATAAAGTTTACAAAATTATTGTCCCCCGACAAAAAACACACAGTTTAAAAAAATGCATTTATTAATGCTTTCTCTTTCTTACTTTTTGACAGAATGACAGTTTTACCCTTAGCTAATTAATTGAAGTTTTCTTTAAAGTTTGTAATAATAATTTCAAACAAAGGTAATATCGTAAACTTGATCAAACTTCCTTATCTATTTTTAGTGGTCGAAAATTAAACTAGGACATCTTAAAAAGAAAACGTGGACAATAAAAATGGGACGGAGGGAGTAGTAACTTATATAAATATATAGACTAACAATATAATCAAAATACTTAAATATGAGAGTAAAACAAACATATGAGGATTGTTTGCCACTCACACAGTCACACACACTCATATTCAAACAAAACCCTCCTAAAAGACCCATTTCATCTTGTTTATTACACATCTCCTTAACTTGCTCCCAAGAAAGAGACAACCTTCTTCAAACAAACAACCGGTAATTAAACAATCTTAATTATGTTCAAAAGATAATGAAATCTTTGTTACCAACTTTGGTTTATAAATAAAAATATAATAAAGTTTACAACTTTATAACTTAATAATCCCAGTTTAGCATTTAAAATAACATATTTTAATGTCATTGTTTTTGTTTGTTAACGTTAATGATGGTGGGTTTATATCATGTTACCACTTGTTTGGGACTATATTTAACCCTTCACATTTTGAACCCTTTGAATACTAGTTTCTGATTTTGTACACTTGAAGCTTAATCTTGACTGAGAATCATGAATCTTGGATTAGGGTTTTGGGGTACTCTGTTTTTTCATACTTTTGAGGGTTTTGTGTTTGTTTAAGCTTATGGCTTATTTGGTTTTCGGCTTATGTTTCATAAGCTCACTTTTTGGAGCTTATATGTGGGCTTATGAGTTTATTTGATTTTGGCTTATATTTCACAAGCCTCAATTTTCCGGCTTATTTTGAGAATTGTGGGCTTATATAAGTTTATTACGATATGATAAACTTATATAAGCCCATATATCCTAAAATAAGCCACAAAATCAGGGCTTATGAAATATAAGCCGAAATCAAATAAGCTCATAATATAGGCCGAAACAAACACCTCCTTATATAGCTGGATTATGGCTTATTTGGTTCTGAGCTTATTGAGGCTTATTTTGAAATTTTTCGGCTTATACATGTTCATTATGACATAATAAACTTAAATAAGCAGAAAAGTTTCAAAATAAGCCACAAAAGTGAGCTTATAAAAAAATAAGCCAAAAAACAAATAAGCCGCAGGTATTTGTTTAAGCCTATATGTGGGTTATGAGCTTATTTGATTTCGGCTTATATTTCATAAGCCCCAATTTTGCGGCTTATTATGAGACTTGTGGGCTTATATAAGTTTATTATGAAATGATAAACCTATATAAGCCCATAAGTCTCAAAATAAGCCGCAAAATTGTGGCTTATGAAATATAAGCCGAAAAACAAATAAGCTGATAAGCCACATATAAGCTTAAAGAAACACCAATACGTGTATGGGTATGCTTGGTAAGGAGCTTAACAGCGTTTAATACTTAGCGTTTAGATTTGGAAGGTGGTTTGGCAAAGAGCGTTTAGCGTTTTGTTTTCTCTAGCGTTTAACTTTTACAATTAAAGTGCTAAGGAAGTAGTATTTGTTAATTAATATATGGATGTTACATTTTAGCCGTTAAGGATGTTTGTTTCAGTAGGTAGTGAGCTTACGCGCTTATTGACAGTTTGGAAAAGCCAATAAGGTCAATTTTTTTAGGATTATGGACTTAAACTTGAGCTTATTGGCTTTTTTGACTTCAAATAAGCACATAAACCCACTATATAAGCTGAAACAAACACCCCCTTTGGAATACAGTTTTGTGATAGTCTGATTTTCAGTCTCTTGAGGTTCCGCTTTTGTGATTGGTGTTATTGTAAAGTTAAAATATATAATTTGTTAGGCTGGATGTTGTAGTCTGTTTTTGGTTTGTGTTTGTTTCTCATTTGTTTGCTTCGTCTGTGCCTTATAGGCCGAGGGTTGGGTTGTGTCTCGGTTTTGTTTCTTTGGTATGTAAGCTTTTCAGAAAAGGAACATTATAACTTGCAGTGTTGTTTGTAATACTTCGGAAATGATTTCAGAAAGAATCTTGAATCTTAAAATTTTGGAATGTTTTTCCTAAACGAGGATTTTCTGATTTTGCAAAGCGCGAATCCCTTAAAATTGGCATTGTGTTCAGTTTTCATTTTCACTGTAACATTGGATAAATATTAAATGAATGACTTATTAGTATTTGTAACTAACCTCGTTTGTTTATTCTTTGATCTCAGATGGCGTCCTTGCTAGTGAAACGCGTTGCTTCTAATCTCTTGAGGGTCAGAAATATTTCCCCATCTTCTCGTTTCTTTAGCACCAAAGGTTACAAGTTTGTTCAACATGACACTAAGGATGAGTGCATCCTAAAATGTGACGACAGCCTTTGGTCTTCTGTTGCGCGTCGTGTAGTCAATGGTGCGTATATTTGATCCCAAATTTTTTTATCCCTATACAAAATATGTCATTCGCGCACACATTTCTACACTTTGTTATGTCATTCATACTTATCAACCTGAAAACGCAAAGGCATATACAAATTCAACACAATTTTCGCTATTAAAGCTGTAAAGATTTTTTTGTTCCACTTATAAGCATGTATACAAATATAAAATGTGTCCGCACTCAATTTCCTCAAAACGATATCTCAACAAATTGATCCCTTAGTGTATAATTATAATCACAT
The DNA here is from genome assembly GCA_026074375.1 of Tanacetum coccineum. Taxonomy (NCBI): domain Eukaryota; kingdom Viridiplantae; phylum Streptophyta; class Magnoliopsida; order Asterales; family Asteraceae; genus Tanacetum; species Tanacetum coccineum. Next base: position 23,985 of record BQNB010068829.1, read on the forward strand.
CGTTAACGGTTTTTTTTTATGATTTCAGATGCGTTTAGTCCTTATGTGTCACCAACTGAAAATTTGTCTCGTCTTTTAAACTTTTCGGATTTGCGCATTGGTTACGTACATGGAACCCACTTGTTCCCTAGGTGGAGTGTGGCGGAGGACGACAAAGCCCTCTATATACTCCGGGACATGACTGCAAAAAACATAGAAGATGTCAGGGAATCTGTTAAGGAGTTTATGACCGGAAACCATGAGGAAAACTTTAAAGAGGCTATTACAATTTCATAGGAGGAGTAAATTTCTGAAGACGTCATTGAATATTTAAAGCAAATAGATCCAGGGAGGAATGCGTTCCCTATTATCGATATTATGAGGGGAGATGAATATGCACCTACTGGCGACTATTACTATCATGTGATGAAGGATGCTAAAGAAGTCAAGCAATTTGTGGAATCACTTCATGGTATAACTATAACCTGTTTATATATTCGTTCTTCTGTTTTGGTCATAGTACTTTTTTGCACAACTTAGTCCACGATTAATGACTCACACATGATACATATTCATCTTTTAATGACTCGTAATTTTTTTATGTATCGTTTGTTTTACTCTTTACCATTTTACTCTTTACCTGAACAGGATCTCAGGATAAGGTCGATGGTTACAGTACTTGGATAAAAATATATGGCGAATCACACAATCCACAAGCACTTTATATTATTGTAGTATCAGGGGACCCGCAGATTCGCAACCCTTATGGAGGATATGCCGTGGAGATATTTCTAGATAACAGTCTCTACAATGTCTGTGATATGAAGTTTGATACTACGGGTGATAATAGGAAGCTCTTTATTCCTAAGAAGATAGTGGAGGGGAATGAAACCAACCCCATGGCGGCCTACATAGGATCACGTCTCCTGCATGGTTTGTAATGATGTTTTCTGGAATATCCAAATCTCGTAGTTTACATTTATATTGATGTTTTTTCGACTTGGCCTATGGGTTTTGTTGTTGATTAGTTGGCTAGCTACATGGTTCTTACTGTTGTATGGCTGGCGTCTAGTTATGATGACTTTTAGGCCTTTTTGGTCGCGTATAACATATTTCTGTCTTTTCGCAAAGCCCATGCTTTGTTTTGATTTAAAGAATCATCAAATGTTTCTTAGTTGGGTTTCTACTCGTTATATGTTTGAGAGACCCATTAGACCTGTTTGACCCATTTCCTTATTAAGTAAAGTTTTCTTTTACCTGTGTGATTGGTCGAAACAAAGGGCCGTCTTCATAACAATATAGACCCCTGGCTCCCTGAGTGAGTAAACTCTTGGTATCTGTGCAACAAAAAAAGGGCGGTGGGTTGGTAATATTCCATGACCAGTTCCTTATGTACTGCAACAACTGGTGACCGTTGTGGTGATGCTACATTTTGGCTAAAACTTGTCACTACATGTGAGATGATGGCGTATCACCAATAAAAGTTTTGTGCCACCACCACTGCATCGACAAAAGTAGAGTTGCTAAAATGGGCGGGTTGACCAACAGGTCAAAAGTCAAATTTGGTAACTTTTTGGCACAGGTCCGAACATAAAACATGTTTCACTGCTTCCTTTGCATAAATTGCAGATTGAACTTAAACTACTACTAAACACTTTAGTAGAGTATCATCATATTACACTCGATTCTTTATTGGCATAAGTAAATATGGACCAGTAACCGTAACCAAACTTACCATAATAATGCCATTTTTGCTTAAACAGTTAATGAAAAATCACTGTAAAATGTAAAATCATTAATTTGACAAACTATAGCGGTTATAAGTTGAGAGTTAAAACATATCACATTATGTGCTATAAAGCTATTGATATTGGTAACCATGAAAAAGAAGGGCTTTACCCATAAATTGCAGATTGAACTTAAACTACTACTAAACACTTTAGTAGAGTATCATCATATTACACTCGATTCTTTATTGGCATAAGTAAATATGGACCAGTATCCAAAACCTGTCTACGTCTCAACCTCCCCCATACACTGTGCAACGGTATTGGGACCCATAACCCGTGGAAGACGGTATTGAGTGTAACCTTTTTTTTATATTGGTAACCATGAAAAAGAAGGGCTTTACCCAATTAAATCTGTAAGGCGATGAATCCAAACCCGGTAAACTAGTCGGCCTTAAGAAGAAGGCAGTTTCCGAGGAAAACAATACTTGGAAAATGACTCGTAGGCCTAAAAATGTGAATAGTTATGTGCTTAAATAGATGTGTCAATAAGTTATTGGTTGTAAAGAAGTTGGTCTCCCTTGCTGCCACAAACAAGATGTTGACACATAGGTTTAGACATATAATTTATCATTTCAGTTAGTCATCAATGTTGCTCCAATACTTTAACCTTTGTTTAGACCAAATTTAACTTTAAATATTCAAAAGATAACAGGAAGGGGTCATATGCAAAAACTTCAAAAGATAAGGGGCTCAATTGTTTATAGTTAAAGCACCTTTTACAAGGATCTGTTTTTTTTTTTTTTATTCTAGTCGCTCGCGTCTTTTTTTTAAGGTTTTCTTACAATAAGATGTCCCACCTAATTTTTCAAAAGAAAAAACCCTAAAAGTTGTTAGCAAGCTTATGTTTGTAGGCTCGGCCCATGTTGGGCTTAGGGTTATCTTTATATTACTTGTATTTATATTCGACACTATATTAGTAAATAAATAGGCCCAAGCCCATTTGTGGGTTTAGGGTATTAGGGTTTTAACACTATAAATAATATCTCACATTCACAAGACCTGATATTATGTATGTTGTGCAGCAGGTTTGTCTTTTATATGCATTATCCCGGGAGCTCATTTCTCTGTTCTCAAGGCGGATTTTGCGGTATGTTCAGGGACTTTGGACTATGGCGCTACCCCTTACAGCTATTTTCATATATAAACCAATACTAACACTCCTGATTGGGCTTATTCGGATGCTTATTGGGCTGGTTCGCCCCGCCTTACGCGTCCCCCCCCCTCGCGCGCACCCTACTTCGAGGCTATTGGTCGCCGTTTTCTTGCCCCCCCGGCACAACTTACTTTACATGGTCCTCTAAGCGTCAGCCGACGCTTTCTCGTTCTAGTGCTGAGGCTGAGTATCGTGGTATTGCAATTGCTGTTGCTGACCGGCACATGATTGGAATCGCGTATTTGCTTCGTGAGCTTCATACTCCTCTTATCTTCCGCCACTATTATGTACTTGTGGTAATGTGCTCCGGTGCCTTGTGTACTTGTCTTCTAATCCGGTTCAACATCAGCGTACCAAGCACATAGAGATTGATATTCATTTTGTTCGGGATTTGGTTGCTACTGGGCAGGTTCGCATTTTACATGTTCCTTCTCGGTTTCAGTATGCGGATATCTTCACTAAGGGCTTACCTTCGGCATTATTTGATGAGTTTCGTGACAGTTTGAGTGTTCGTTGTACTCCCGCTCCAACTGCGGGGGAGTGTTAGCAGGCTTATGTTTGTAGGCTCGGCCCATGTTGGGCTTAGGGTTATCTTTGTATTACTTGTATTTATACTCGACACTATATTAGTAAATAAATAGGCCCAAGCCCGTTTGTGGGTTTAGGGTATTAGGGTTTTACCACTATAAATAGTGGTCAATAATAAATCATACCTCAAGGGGTTTCATCATCCTACAAAAGTGTCTTTAGATCAAACACTTTAAAGACATTGAATCCCAGGTAAGTTATCTTAAGTTAGTCATTTTTTGTTTCTGTTTAGTAAATTTGTCATGTCATTTAAAATTTATGCATCTTTTGGTACTAGTTTTAGTTAATTTTTCTTAAAACACGACTTTTTTGCCGACTAATCTACGAGTCTCTTCCTACTCAATAACCCCATGAACAGTTACTTATAGACATATGCGCACTGGCGACGGGTGTGCCCCCTAGCGAAAAAATTATAGTATAAATATCTGGCTATTTTTGTAATTTGCCCCTAATGAGGGCAATTTCATATTTACCGTCTTTAAAAATGAAAATTTCATATATACCCAAACATGCTTTAAAAACATTGTACATTATGCATTCATTGGTTGCAATTTGAGTATATATGAAATTAATGTTCAAGGTGTAGATTGTGATATATGAAATTAATCCTTTCTAAAATTTATCAAAGTTTGCCTTTTCGACCATAACTTTTCGCCCCTGCATATGCGAGATAATATTTGTGACTTGTGAGATAGGTGTAAACTTTGTTGTTAGAAAATCAATAAAGGAAAAAAAATAACAACATATCATAAACGGATACACGTAGTCGGGTATGGGTACAGCCACAGGTAATCAGCGCGTATAGTCCAAACCCCCGTCGAACCGCCCTGTGAAAAAGTTATTTTTACCCATACCCACAGGTTTTGAATAGCCCCAACTGTCTGAACTGTCTCAGGTTCGGTTTTCCAGTCTGTTCAGATACGTTTACCATCCCTTTTATATGTTACTGTTGTTCGAAAAACTTACAAATATGGACCTTATAAACCATAACTTGTACAATTCTCTAGACACGAAGAACACTCGTTTTTAATTTTGCTCCCCTGAGTCTTGAATCTGAAATAGGTATTTGGGATTCGGGAAAATTGAATTCTAAGTAAGGGCTTGAATGTCAAACTTAAATTTTGAGTAGGCATTTATGAATCTTGAATCTCGACTGTTCAGAGAGATTCAGGGGTTTAAAACCGGAAACTAGTGTTCATAAGGTCGGAAAACTCAAAAGTTGGGGTGTATCGGATCCACTACTGACACGTTAATCTTTTAGTTATACCTTATAGGAGGAACAAGCAAGCAGATTACCCGCGCGTTGCTGCGGGGCGTTAATTTTTCGCGCGTTGTTTGCGGGGCATTGATTTTTTTTTTTTTTTTGTGCGGGTTTATTTGGGTAAATATGTGTTATATATTTGGGCTTATGGTTTTTAGTGGCGTAAAATGACACCTTTTAATGCAATCTAGAGTTGTACGTTTGTGACCCTGTCGATTATTTTAAAGTTATTAGGTAGCGAAGATGTTTCCGCGGATATTTTGTTATCTGAATAAATCGGTACGTTTGTAATATTTTTTCCCCCTATTTTATGCCAACAAAACTTAAAAAAAATAAAAAATTAGGACCACTTGGGCCGGCCCAAAGTGGGAGCCCAAAAAAAATGGCCGGAGCCCACTACTCCAAAACGACGCCATTGGCATCATTTTTAGTCTAGAGTTCTACGTTTGTGACCCTGTCGATTATTTTAAAGTTATTAGGTAGCGAAGATGTTTCCACGGGTATTTTGTTATCTGAATAAATCGGTACTTTTGTAATATTTTTTCCCCCTATTTTGTGCCAACAAAAATTTTAAAAAATATATAAAAAATTAGGACCACTTGGGCCGGCCCAAAGTGGGAGCCCAAAAAAATGGCCGGAGCCCACTACTCCAAAACGACGCAGTTGGCATCATTTTTAGGATGTATACAAATTTCATATATACCCGATAAAACTTGGACAAAAGCTATAAATGAGTAAACTACCTTATGTTTTGTGCTATTATGAGTAACCTATTTCAAAAAGTATCAACATGAGTAACATTTTTTTAAAAAGTCATCAAAATGTGTAACTATTATTTTTTCTTATACACTTCAGCCACCTAGGATGCCATGTGTACAGCCAAAGTCAAAGTCAACTTCTTTTTCTTTTCTTTAAAAAAAAAAAAATTTTAATTTTTTTGTTATACTTTGTTTTATGTTTTTTTTTAAATAAATAAAAAAAAAATTTAAAAATTAAAAAAATGTAAATTTTTTTTGTTATACTTTGTTTTATGTTTTAAAAAAAAAATTGTTATAAAACAAAGTATAATTTTTTTTTAAAAAACAAAAAATAATTTAAAATTTTTTTTTTAAAAAAAATTTGACTTTTACTTTTAAAATTTTTTAGTTTATTTAAAAAAAACATAAAACAAAGTAAAACAAAAAAAAAATTTAAAAATTTTAAATAAAAAGTTGACTTTGACTTTGGCTGTACACATGGCATCCTAGGTGGCAACTGAAGTGTATAAGAAAAAAAAATGGTTACACATTTTGATGACTTTTTAAAAGTATGTTACTCATGTTGATACTTTATGAAGTAGGTTACTTATAGTAACAAAAAGTAAGTTAATCATTTATAGCTTTTGTCCATAAAACTTTCATAAAGTTATTACTTGTAACTAACCTTGTTAGTTTGTCCTTTGATCTTAGATGGCTTCCTTGCTTGCTAAACGCGTTGCTTCTAACCTCTTAAGGGTCAGAACAATCGCCTCATCTTCTCGTTTCTTTAGCACCAAGGGTTGCGAGTATGTTCAACATGACTCTAAGGACGAATGTATCCTGAAGTATGATGATAAAAATGCCTCTTCTTTAGTCCGTTGTGTAGTCAATGGTGCGTATATTTGATTCCAAAAAAAAAAAAACTTTCCCTACAACTTTAGAAAAAAGTCAGTGGCTACTATAAGTGTTTAATATAATCAAATCGTTAACATTTTTTTTTATGGTTTAAGATGCATTTAGTCCTCGTGTCTCACCAACTGAAAATTTGGCTCGTCTACTAAACTTCGCGGATTGGCGTGTTGAATTCATACATGGAACGTCCCGCCATAGGTGGAGTGTGGTGGAGGACGACAAAGCCCTCTGCATATTCCGGGACATGAGTGAAGGATTCAACCAAGATGTTAAGGAACCTGTTCCAAACAAGGAGTCTATGTTCGGAATCGACGAGAAAAATGTTGAGGAATCTGGTCCAAACAAGGAGTCTATGACCGGAATAGACGAGAAAAATGTTAAGGAATCTGGTCCAATTCGATTAATGTTCCAATTCCAAAGGAGGAGGTTGTGTCGGAACCCTATTGGATTAATGTTAAGGAATCTGTTCTTCCAACGAGGAATGTGTTCCCTGTTATCGATATTATGAGGGGAAATGAATATATACTATCATGTGATGAAGGATGCTAAAGAAGTAAACCAGTTTGTTGACTCACTTGATGGTATAACTGAAACCCTTTTATATATAACAAAATAGTTTTAAGGTTTTATTTCATGAAGTGTTTTTTTATCTTTCGTTTTACTCTTTCCGTGAACAGGAGAAGTAGTGGATGCTGTCAATCGTATTGTCAACTTTAGGATAAAAATGTACGGCGTAGCAGATAATCCACAAGCATTTTACATTTTCGTAGTCTTTGGGGACCCGGAGACTCATGGCCCTTATGGAGGTTATGCTGTTGAAATATTTCTAGAGGATAGTTTCTACGATATCTATGGTATCCAGCGGGATTTAACGGGTGAGCATAGGAAGATAGTTATACCAAAGAAGAAGTCGATGGGGATTGAAACTATTGGAGGAAATATAATATTTTTTTGCCGAGGAAAAAGTTTTATAAACCAACCCCGTGGCGGCCTACATAGAATCACGTCTCCTAGTACTGCATAGTTTCTATTGATGTTTTCTGGATTCTCCAACTCTCTGAATGTCGTAGTTTATAACTTTATGTTGTTTTGGCTTATGGTATATTGCTGCTATATAGATGGCGGAGTATCTTTTTGGCCTTGTTCAACTTTTGGAATAGGTCGTGTGTAATACACTCAAGTATTTTCGCAAATGCACCCGAGTCACAAGCCTGTTCTTTGTTTCGTCTCAAAGGAATCAGGTTTGTTGTCTATCATTCATGCCTAAACATATTCCAGAAAAGTTATTCCATTCTTGTTTGAGTTTGTTCACGTTATGCATTTAGCTATAGTTTGGGAAACCATTTCGACCCATTTGACCGGTTTTCTTATCAAGTAAAGTTTTTTACCGTTGCGACTTCAGAGGTAAAACTTAACCTGAATAGGCCCTTCCATAAGCTGATTGGTTGAAACTGCCACCTTCATAACAAAATGGACCCACCTCAATAAGCTGTATCTTTAATATCAGCAATGTTATTGTCAATGCTTCTATAAATGAGAAGGCAGTTCGGAAGGCTAAAACAACTCCATAAAATCCCAAAGGGATAGAAGGGTTGCACATAGAGCATGCATCAATCGGACACACTGTTAAAATATTCTTCTTCAGGGATTTAGGTTTAGCTTTGGGAGCAATGGTATGACAACGCGAACTGCTGGCTGTTAGCACATAAAATGTGGAACAACCTTGTAGGTGTATATTGGACAAGTCTATGTAGCGAAATCTAGTTCTTCTATGATTCAATTTGGTTTTTCGAAATGCTTCAATTTTGTGTTTCCTTTATTATATAAAAGATTTGAGCATAATAGCTGAATCGATAGTTTGAAATTCAAATAAAGATTATAATTTGATTGATTATTTAGATGCAACACGATCCTATATATACATATAACTAGGGGTGAGCATCGGTCCAAAACCGGACCGGACCGAGACTGAAATGGTCCAAAACGCCGGACCAAAATGGTACGGTCCGGTCCGGGTCGGTCCTCGGTCCGGTCCGGTCCTATAAGGCATAAATAATAATCATTGGGTTTTTTGGTAAGACTGGACCAGACCGGACCGAAGACCGAATTGGTCCAAAACACCGGACTGAGGACCGGACCGAAATACGTTCGGTCCGGTCCAGTAGGTCCGGTTTTCCGGTCCGGTCCGGTCGAACGGTCCATATGCTCGGCCCTACATATATAACGTAGAGGGACGCCATACGACCATTAAATGATCTTACTATTTACCTTAATTAGTTATGATTTTGTATTAGAGTAATAAACTTACGGTTTCCTTATTTTATTTAGTCATTATAAGAGCATCAGTGTGGTAATTAGATATATCTCTTCGTTTTGGCCCCCACAGGCTGTCACGTCAGCATCTCACTCCCACTTAAAAATACCCCTTCACTCATAACACACCTCTATCTCTTCATTTGGGTCACACCACTCACAATTTTATTTTATTTTCTATTTTTTTCACACAAACATAATTCATTTCATTAAAATTAAAAACAAAATACAATACAATTTAAAAAAACATCGAATTATAAATAAACTAGTTTTGTTGTTGATTTTGTTGATGTTGTTGCCAAACATGCTCAATGATGTTTCGTTGAAGCTTTGCGTGCGTTTGTTTATCACGTAGTTCTTTTGATTTTCTTCTCTAGACTTCGCTCGACCCATGTCCTTTATAGTGTAAAAGTGGGTATTAAATTTTTTTTTTAAGTTTTTTATTTTCACAACGGCTAAAAATTCACAATGGCTAAAAAATCAAACGTTTATGTCTTTTGTCTTATTTGACTCGCGAAAGTGGCGAGATGCTGGAAAAAACACAACGGCGAAGTGACCTGGTGTGGTGGCGAGCAAACGGCGAAGGCCACATAGGAGTGGCGAGCTGCAGCTCGTCACCACACTCCATGCTCTAAGAGTGAAGGGTGTGGTTGAGGGTTTTCCCTCGCCACATCAGCTACACATCATCAAAAAACACTTTCTTTATTTTTTATTTCAACTTTCCTTCAACCATTCCAGCACATTCTTTCTTTTTCATTAATTTTTTTCTACTTTTTATCATTTAAAAATACTCACAAAACAAAAATACCCACTCAAACTATACACACAACAAATAAACTAATATTATCTATCTCTTTGGATAATGTGTTTACATACGGGAGTTAAGTCTCGTGGATGAATTTTTTTTGTTTTTCCCGAAATGTCTGGTGTGGGCTTTATCTCTTTCCCACTCAAAAAGTGCTTGTCCCTTTCTTTTTCCAGCTGGTGCACC
>BQNB010068830.1:0-33708 GCA_026074375.1 Tanacetum coccineum
CTGGCCTCATGACGCCGTCAGGAATATCCTGACCCCGTCACAAGTGTCGCGGTGACGGCGTCGCGTGTAAATTGTGATGCCGTCTCCACACTGTGTGAAAATTCATTTTTTTATTTTTGATGAAAACTTTCCTGTACGCAATCTTCTAAGTTATTTCCTGTACCAAATACTGCATATAACCTGAGATTCGACAATACAATTATATGACTCGAAACAAACACACAAGACACACCTAATATGTAAGAAAGTAATAGATTGGGTTGCCTCCTAAAAAGCGCTTGTTTTTGTTTGAGTCACGAGTCTAACTCTATGCTTATTTGATGCGCAAAAGGTGGGTCTCCCCTACACTTGAGGTTAAGTGTGGGTGATAGTAGTGATACACACCATTTCGATGGAAGTATGCCATGTGGGGTGAAGGTGGTGTATGAATGGTCAAGGGTTTTACTACATTCATCCTAAAGCTACCCGGACGATATGAGTTTATGGGTGGTTCGGTTCCTCTTTTGTCTCCTTGATTTACATCTAAGGGTGAAAGTTTTGGTAAAATTTGAGGCTCCGGTTCATCAACACTAGGAAATCCCTTAGAACTAAGAAAGAGGTCATGAGTATTAGTATTTAAGCCTAGTTCCTCTACTTTTATGTGGTCCAAAGGTTCTACCTCCGTTGGGATTCCTATAGTCTCATCTACTTCTTCCAGGTGAGTCACAGGTGGTGTGGTTTCCTCAGATGATGGTGGGATTTGTGGGGTACTTTGTGGGTTCGGATTTTCTACTTTGTCCCATGCTATATTCCTATGCATCTCAACCCAAACATTTTCATTTCCAAATAATCTTTTTGCATGAACCTTCAAATTTTCTATTTCCTATTCGGAAATAATGTTTGGTGGGTTGTCTCATTCTTTTTGACCTTGGGCAAAGTTTCCAATGGTTTCCCATGCCTCTTCACCACTTAATTCCCTAAGGTTCCCGTCTGCTATAAAGTCAAGGTCCATTTGGGTATATTGGTCGACGTGATGATAAAAGAATTAAGTAAGGGACCATAAATCGAGGCCATGATGAGGGACTCTTCAGATTAAGTTTTTGAAACAAGTCCACGCATCATAGATAGGTTTATCTTGATGTTGTTGAAACACCAAGGTATTATTTTGGAATGGGAAGGTTGTGTTTTGTGGAGGGTTTTGAAAAGGGTAAGGTAGGTGGTCTTTCATACATCATGATGGTGAACGAAAGGGTTACATACAAAAGGCATAAAGAAAAGATAGACTACGAGAAAGCTAACCGACAAGATATTAAATCTTACTTGATAGGAATCTTATGAGTATACCTAAGCTAGATTGAATCTGAAACCTATGCTATTCCCTGGCAACGACACCAAAAACTTGATGTGCGGTCATCGTAGTACTTCTACAAGAAGTTTTACAACTCCCTAGGCAGTGTACCTAATCGTTGTAGCGTAGTATAGGCAAGGATCAGGGGTTGTTATCGTTCTCTAAGGGAATAGCACTGTGAAGGCTAGATCGAATGTTCACTAAGGTCTAAAGGTTGAAGGAAGATTATTTTTGTATTTTTGTGTTTTATAGAAAGCAAGTAAACTTATGGTTTTGAGAGTTGGTTTGTATTAACTAGTTCTACTTTTAATCTAATCTAATGATGAGACAATTATACAACAAAGCGTATTCACTTAGGATGCACTACTCCTTGCTAGCTATCCAGTTATACCTATTGCTTTGTCACACTTAAGATGTAATGTGTAATTATTTCCTAAGTCATGAACGAATTACACAAACCCGTCGTCTACTTAGTATTCCACTAGAGCAACGCACAAGTAAGGTAGTATGAAGACTATTACCTGGCCCCTAGGAGTACACTAAGTGCATGTGAAATATATTAAAAGTGGATCTACCATATTAGGGGGCAAGGTAGTATGAAGACTGTTACCCGATGGTATCCTTTCTACACAATCATGTTTCCCTAGACATATCAATAGCGATACAGATAAAAGCTGGTTTTCTAGAGCCTAACACGCATAACCATCAACAAGAAGAAATAGGAAACAAGAATTATAAACTATAATAAATTAGACTCATTGAATCTGTTACAAACAACAAGATCCAATTAATTAATGACAAGGTTCATGCAATCCTAAATAAATACTAGATGAATTAGCCAAGCATACTCAAGCAATATAAATCATAATCAACAAAAGGAATTGAAGACATGAATTAAGATAGATATGATAATCAAACCATTACAAGATGTTTATGGCATGAATTAAGTCTTCTAAGTTGCTGGAAAAACACCTACCTAAACCCTTTAGTCGGCCTTAGAGTTTTGGGGCTTAATAAAAACGAAGTTATGAGGTTGTATTTATAGGCAAAACCCTAACCAACCTTTATGATGGCATCACTAATAACATGTGACGCCATCACAGCGACATCTTTTGTGTGGTTGTATATTTTTCGTTCTGAACGCGTGAGCTATTGAATCATCGAAATCCGAGTTTGTATGAAGGAGGTATGATCAAAACAATATCAGGTACTTCGCGCGCACGTCGAATGATCATCTTTATCTAGAATCTTCTAGGGTTTCTTTAGGTAGGCTATGTTATGACGCCGTCGCCAAATCTCTGACGCCGTCTCCAACCACTATAGGGATATTCTTGAGCAATGTTGGTGTACGTCCGTAGTCTTGTCCGTTTCTTCTCTAAATGAGCCCAAGTCACGTGTATTTCTTCCAAATGCCTTCCAAATGCAAAATACCTGAAAAAGAACGATTAAGTACCTATTTTGGGCATAAACACATGATTTAGGGGGTCAAACAACCCCGAAAAAGTATATAAAATGACACCTCATCAAATACCCTTATACTTGGGATTTTTGCTTATCCTCAACCAAATGGGCTTTTCTACCTAGACAATAACAATATGAGGGGTCAATTTACCTACTCTTTAAACATATTTTACGATACAACCTTCTAGACCTCATAATTAACAGCACGGAAAGTGTATACTAACACCTTACATAAGTGTTTGGGATTCTCGCTTTCACTCGGGTGTATAATAAATTATAACATAAGGGGAAAACGAAAAATCAACATTCATTACCTGTCATAGCATATAAATTACTATAGGCTTGGTAAAGGATCAAACCTCAACCGCTAGGCTAGGGGTGGCAATTTCTGACCTGACACGAAACCTGACCTGAAACTGACACGAAAATTAACAGGTTCGGGTTGAGTCTAAATAGATTACTGGTCAGTTTTTGGGTCAACCCATCTAACCCGTTTATTAAACAGGTGAGGTTCGGGTTAGGAATAAATTAATCGGGTGGACCCGCTAACCCGTTTAAGATATTTTCCTTAAATTAAAAATTATATATATATTATTATATGGGTTAAATAGGTTAAACGGGTCGATCCACATACCTATTTAACCTATTGAACCCATGTAATGTGTCAACTTTTGTATATAAAACAGGTTAAATAGGTTAACTTAAAACCCGTTTAACCTATTCAACCCGTGTAACCTATTTAACCCGCCAACACAAGTATATATATGGGTTAAATGGTTCAGGTTCGGGTTATGTTTAAATAGATTAGGGTTGACATAGCTGACCCGATTATTTAAATGGGTCAGGTTTAGGTTGGAGTTTTTTTAACCTGCCAACATGTTAATTAGAACCCGCCAACCCAAACCCTACCTAAATTTCCACTCCTACGCTAGGCGTAAGAATTATTCATTACCATCTAAGAGGTCTTTATAAAGGGTTGTGAGGTATAGGTGTAAGATAACATATAATGGAAACAGAAACGGATGAGATACATTTAGGTGGTGACTTTGGGTGAATTTGGAATGGAAGGGTTAGCTAATTATTTACACGAATGCACTTTGGTTTGGTTGCTAAGGCAAGACTCGGACGAAGATATACAAACTCTACACAACTCTACATCAATCTCTTTCTTTTTCTTTTCTCATTTTTTTTAATAACATAGTACATCACATGAGGTTTACAATACGTACCCCTACACTTGAACTTTTACATGCTCGATATTTACAATCTAACTAAAGGCCCGTATTGAGGTGGATCAAAATAACATGGCGATCATTTTGACAAACATATGAGGGTATTGACTTAACTTTTCTTCCCCATTCTTTTGTGAAATAAATACTACCATGAATCCCAATCGTCCCAAAACTGTATTTACAAGGATAAGGATTTAGCAACCGTGTACTCAAATAATTAACATGGGTTAAAACACAATAATGTACTAAAGGTGAGTACATACAAGGTAGACTAAGGCGATTTGGGTGTAATGATTAGTTTAAGGGTGACAATGCTCTTCATTAATAGTCTGGCTTAATCAAAAAATTACGAGAACCATGAAAAAAGATAGGCTTAGAGGGTTGTACTAGGGGTATCCTGCACTAAAGGTGAGTGCATGGCAAGGGTATGGGATAGTTATATGATCGGTGTGATCATCATAGCAATTACAGGTTTAAAACATAGGTTAATCCTAATGCCTCTTATCAAGCAAATCCTAATACTTACTATGCGGTCTCGGAATGCATCACAATAACAAGTTCTAGAATTTAATATGCTACCAGTACACTTATATGAATTTTACTAACACCAGACATTCCAAAAAAAGGCAACAAGGCAATGCATACATGGCCGTAACGACGGAATAGACATGCACGCCTGCAGATCAACCTTAACTCGAATTGGGTAAAGATAAAATCATCTTGGGTTACCAACGATGGGTACCCGAATTCCAAAAGATCTAAGGGCGAACCTCACATTTTTGGGGTAGAATTATGATGGTTATTGTTCTAGTCATATAAATTCCTATGAGACGCTATTAATACTCGGTTTTCGTCGGTATGTGTCATAAAAAAAAAATTTGGGTAAAAATCACCTTTTATGTTATGTTTCGATATATTACCCATCATTTTAAGGACAAAGAAAATGGTAAATAAAAGAATAGTTTCAAAGGCTTATTCCCCCTATACTTAAGTTGAACATTGTCCCCAATGTTCTATAGAAGTACCCGTAAAAACAAATAAAGGGAAAAGGAAACAAGGAAAAGATACTAGTACTCCCCTGGTTTTGCTCAATAATGGAGAAGAAACATGCGATAACTCGTTAAATCGTCCTCCAAGAATCATCCAATGAAACTTCCTAAGAACTTCCAAGCTTCTTCTCATCAAATATAACCTATAATCAAAGACAAAGACAACTAAACCAAGCGTAAGATCCACAGGTGAATGATAAATACAACCTCATTAACTAAGTTTAGACACTATGAAAGCAATGAAGATAGGATGAATGTGTTAACGTAATCGTGGTTTTCTGCAGGTTTATAAAAGAATTACAAATTTTAAATATTGCACAAGTTATATTTTCAAAAATACTTAAAAATTTCAAATTTTCTATAGCTGGGCTCATGACACCGTCAGGAAAATCCTGACATCGTCACATTAGATGAGCTGACGGCATCACGTGTAAATCGTGACGCCGTATCCATGCTTTGAGAAAATTTAGTTTTTGTTTTTGATGAAAATTTCCTGTACGCAATCTTATGAGTTATTTCCTGTACCAAATACTGCATAAAACCCGATATTCGACAATACAATCATATGACTCGAAACAAACACACAAGACACATGACATTCCTAATTGCATTAATTTAAAATATTGGGTTTCCTCCCAAAACGCGCTTGTTTTTGTTTGAGTCACAAGACTGAATCTACGCTTATTTGACGTGTAAAGGGTAGGTCTCCCCTACACTTAAGGTCAAATGCAGGTGATAGTAGCGATACACACCATTTGGATGAAGGTATGCCACGTGGGGGGAAGGTGGCGTATGAATGGTCAAGGGTTTTACTACCTTCATCCTAAAACTACCCGGACTATATAGGTTGATGGGTAGGTCGGTTCCTCTTTTGCATCCTAGACTTACATTTAAGGGTGAAGAATTGGGTAAAGGTTGAGGCACCGATTCATCAACACTAATAATTTCCCTAGAACTAAGAGGAATGTCACGATTGCAAGTATTCAAGCCTAAATCCTCTAATTTCGTGTGGTCTAAAGGTTCTACCTCCATTGGGATATCTATGGTCTTATCTACTACTTCTGGGTAACCATAGGCAGTGTGTATATCTCAAAAGATGGAAGGACTTGTGGGGTACTTTATGGGCATGGATTATCTACCTTATCCTCTATCATATCTAGGTCACCTATAGGCTCATCATCTAACCATGCCATGCACTTAGGCATCTTAACCATAACTATCTCACATTTTAAATCCTCGTTATATGTTCTCTTAGGTTGTAACTTAGGGAATTCTATCATGTCATCTAACTTATGGGTCATTGCTATGGAGCTCTTCTCAAAAGTCTGATGTAATTGGTCATTTTTCCAAAGGGTCTCACCAACAAAAGTTGATCCTAAACACGAAGGTTATTCATACGAATACATCCTAGGTGAAGGCTCATATGGTTCATTAATTTCACTAGGTAAGGCATTATGTGTGAGAGGATATTCTACTCCACCATTCATCATTTTATATATTTCCTTAAGATTCTCTAAGTCGCTTTTATAATCTTCCGGATAATTTTTACGGTAATATTCTATGAAGCACTTAAATTGTTCTTCCGTTAATGACTCAAGTGTGATTTCATCCAACATGGTGCGGAATGACATTTTTACGAACAAATACACAAAGAAGAGATAGACTACGAGAAAGCTAATTGACAAGAAATTAAATCTCACTTGATAGGAATCTTGTGAGTAGACCTAAGCTAGATTGAATCCAAAACCTACGCTATTCCTCGACAGCGGCGCCAAAAACTTGATGCGGTCGTCGTATGACTTCTACAAGAAGTTTTACAACTCCCTAGGCAGTGTACCTAATCATTATAGCGTAGTATAGGCAAGGCTCGGGGGTTGTTATCGTTCTCTAGGGGAATAGCACTATGAAGGACGGATCGAATGTTCACTAAGGTCTAAAGGTTGAAGGAAGATTATTTTTATATTTTTGTGTTTTATAGAAAGCAAGTAAACTTATGGTTTTGAGAGTTGGTTTGTATTAACTAGTTCTACTTTTAATCTAATCTAATGAGGAGACAATTATACAATGAAGCGTATTCACTTGGGATGCACTACTCCTTGCTAGCTATCCAATTCTACCTATTGCTTTTTTCACACTTGAGATGTAATGTGTAATTATTTCCTAAGTCATGAACAAATTACACGAACCCGCCGTCTACTTAGTATTCTGCTAGAGCAACGCATAAGTAAGGTAGTATGAAGACTGTTACCCGATGGTATCCTTTTTACACAATCATGTTTCCCTAGACATATAAACAGCGATACAGACAAAAGCTATTTTCTAGAGCCTAATACGTACATCCATCAACAAGAAGCAATAGGAAACAAGAATTATAAACTATAATCAATTAGACTTATTGAATCTGTCACAAACAACAGGATTTAATCAATTAATGACCAAGGTTCATGCAATCCCAAATGAATACTAGATTAATTAGCCAAGCATAAATCATAATCAAGAAAAGGAATTGAAAACATGAATTAAGATAGATATGATAATCAAACCATTACAAGATGTTTATGGCATGAATTAAGTCTTCTAAGTTGCTGGAAAAACACCTACCCAAACCCTTTAGTCGGTCTTAGGGTTTTGGGGCTTGATAAAAATGAAGTTATGAGGTTGTATTTATAGGTAAAACCATAACCGACCTTTATAATGGCATCACCATTAACATGTGACGCCATCACAACGACATCTTTTGCGAGGTTGTATATTTTCTCGTTCTGAACATGTAAGCTATTGAATCGTTGAAATCTGAGTTTGTATGAAGGAGTTATGATCAAAACAATAGTTGGTTTGGTTCTGCACGGACACGTGAATGATCATCTTTATTAAGAATCTTCTAAGGTTTTCTTATAGGTTCGGCCTATGTTATGATGCGTCGGCTACATCTCTGACGCGTCTCCTGCCACTATAGAGAAAATTTTGAGCAATGTTGTGTAGGTCTTAGTCTTGTCGTTTTTCTCCATATGAGCCCAAGTCACATGTATTTCCTCTAAATGACTTCCAAATGCTAAATACCTGAAAAAGGAATGGATTATAGTACCTATTTGGGCATATACACACGATTTTAGGGGGTAAACGCCCTAAGAAATGTGTATATTGGACACCTCATTTGTTATAAGGTAAAATATCTAAAGGATTTGATTTGAAGAGAGATCAAAAAAATTTGGCACGAAAATTCTATAGAAATCCCAGGATTCTTTTCTGTATCAATTAGTAATATGCTCAATATTCAATCGAAACTGAATACGCCGTTATAATCTTTTTCTAAAGATTACGTTGTATTGGATAGAATGTTGGATACGCATATCTACATGGAAGTGGTATACGCAATACCGGGCTATCAACCTGAACACTGTATTATGAAAAACAATTAAATACGCAAACAATTAAACACACAAATATACAAGCAAATATACATAATATACATAATTATACACTAATCTAAATTACACTGATCCTAAGGGTTAGATCTAATCTAATATTAAAAACCAAAATATCAAATAAAAATCGAGATTAATTTTTCACTCCTTGGCAACGGTGCCAAAAACTTAATGTGCTGTCGTTGTGTGGTTGTAAATTATGATTCAAGTTTTAAATTTATATTTTGCCGACTTAACAAAAAACAACACTTTAACGGGCAGTGTACCCGGTCGGTGGTAGTTTCGTGGTAAGTAGGGTGTCGATCACTAAGAGCGAGAAATACTTTCAATTTATTAATACTTTGGTTTTTCTAATCTGAGTTTAGTCTAATCTATTGTAAACCTATGTAGAATCCTAAATCTAATCGGATACAGGGGGGTGTTTTAAGCTTGAGAGACTAGTCACAGGTTTTGTAGGTGACTAAAAATCACTAAAGACATAAACACACACGTAAGCAAATTAATAGAAGTATAAAAAGGCGGTTTAGCCAAATATTTAAGATTAACTGTATTTACCATTTTAAATCCAATCAGAATTGTTGGTTTTATTTATTTGTGCAATGACTATTATCTTAAGGCGGCATTATCATTTCTTAAGATTAGTGGTACTTTCTTAACTTAAACTCGTAGAATTCTGTCACCAATTAATACGCATCCGAATAAAGCATTATTATTCTGTTTTTAGTCTATCTAAAGGAATTAAAGCAATGGTGATCTTGTTAAACCCTAGCTAATATAGAACTGCACCTACTTACTTCTTAATGATTTTTATATTATTAGTAGTCACTGTTCGAGACCTTACTATGGAAGAAGTATGTACGGGTTCGATACAAGGTCACTTATGGCTCAACTAGCTCACTAGAAACTAAAGGCAAGGATAGGTCAATATTTGTAATCCTATGATTCTAGATATATAAGTGTTATTATGGAGAAGCTATCCCAGACTCTTGAGCTATGCCAAATAACACGAAGTATGCAGCGCATTAAATATGGGTGTAGGACTTATACCAGTAACAATCTTTGCCAATAATTATAAAAATGGGGTTATTTACATAGGATAAATGATGTATAATCCTAGGTTTTGGTTTGCTATCATTAGTTGTGCTTTGTGATCCAGCAGAAGGCATTACACTAGGTCTTGAATTCCTACCACTTTTTTGTGTCTTTTTCTTAGCTTCCTCTATATCATTTGAGCTATACCTAAATGAGCTAGGTGCAATCATGTGATGAGGTTTAAAAAGGCTATTCTCTTTCACTGGGCAAATAAATGGTGTAGGTTTTAATTTAGTTGACCTAGATTTTGGCAATCAGTTGTTCACATCAATGCGGAGGCAAACCGTGGTTTTAAGATTTTAGGGCGTTCAGATTTAACGCAGTCGTTTGTTTAAAGATGATTGGTTTCTATGTGGTTGTAAAACCGGTTTCCCCAAGATTAATGATTTTGCAAACTTAGTATTCACGCTATTTCCTGCTAATTTTCTTAACTCATTTTATAATGCTGTAATTGCAAATCCTTTTTCTTGAAGTTGAGCTTTCAACTCAGCATTTTTAGCAATCAAAGAAGTTGTGTGTTCTATATTCTTAGCTCTCGTTGTTTTGATAGATCATATAGGTTCTTTGTAATGTTTTAAAGTCTAATTTTCTTAGTTAATTTAGCCACTTTATGTTCGGGGAATTCGATGTTTATTGTTTCGAAAGTAAATTAGGTCTGTTTAACCTGGCTTATTACTGTTTTACTTTCAAAGAGCGCAACCTGTTGCCTAATATTTTAAGCTTGATTTTTGATTTTTAAGTTCAGATTAACACAATGTGCTTCAATTCTTGAATAATCTTTTTGAAAATTGCGGCAACTGTCTTTTTGAGACAAATATTTTTTGATTTGAGAGATTGATATGAGAGTTCAGTTATTGTCATGACATTGTTCAGCATTCTAGTCAACCTCTCCTTTATTATTGAATTCAGGTTGCGCGGTATGCTATTGTCGTGTAGCAAAGACATTGATATCAGCAGTCGTTTGTACCTCAGCCATTGGCTCTTTATCATATATGGTTGATATATGCATCATCATCATGTGAAATCATTTCGCTCGTTGATCTGCCTGCTTGTATCGCCCTGCTTTTTGATTTTTGTCCACTTGTTCTGTGTTAAACCAACACTTGCATCTAATGTTGTACTTGTATTCAACTTTCCTGTATGTTGTTGCATCTGGTTATTTCATTCACCCTGCTGTCATAATCTCTTTTATGCAGTGCTCTTTTATCAATCGACTTTTTAACATATTCCATGTGATGGATCAGTGTATCACAGAATTCTCGAATCTCGAGTTGAGTGTATTCTAGAAAGTACTTGCGTTGTACATTTATAATCATATTTATCAATCCAAATTAAATCCGTGATTGATGAATTTCTGAAAAGGTATTGTCGCGAGTGACTTTGAGGCAGCCATGGATCAATTCTCTTGAAATTCTTCTTTGTCAGGGTGCTTTTTAGTTGATCACATTTAGGAACTTTATGCCTGTGTATAGTCTCTAAAACATATTGCCTAAGAGTGTCGTAAATGCGCGTTTGCATCCACATCTCGGTTCGTGTTCCTTTAGGGCCGTTGTTTAGAGAAGCTTAAGATGTGAAGGAAGTTGTCGAAAATGGATACCATGCCCACTTTCTTTTGCTTGGTCTTGAATTTCTTGCTTGTGTTATTTCTCCGAATTCAAACCACGAGAAGATAAAGTAGCTTTGTTTCCATTTTCCGTTGCTGTGAAGTAAAATTTATTTGTAGGAATCTTAAGTAGGTTTACAGTGAATGTGGTTGTGAGTTTGTTGGGGGTGTCGTTGATCGGTGATGTTGTGAGAGTACTTTGTTAGTTTGATGAGTTACACAAGTAACAACAAACAATGAAATTATGAAGTCATTAAGGGTTCTTTGTTGTCAATGTTAAGTTTCGTTAAAGTTTTGTACAAACTGTTAACTTTTGTTGAAGATATAACAAGTAAGGACTAACGATGCAACACTTTGTGGTAAGAAAGGATTAATGGTGAAATTATTTTAAACTAAAGGTTTAAATAAAAATTTGAAGAATAAAAACTAGAAGTAAAAAGAGTTTGAAAATTGAAGGTTAAAATTGAAATTGTTTTAAAATCTAAGGGCTAGTATTAAGAATGTGTAGTAACCTACGGCTAAAAATTAAACTTGGTGAAAAATAAAGGGTTTTTGAAAGATTTAGGTTAAAAGTGTAAATTTAAAACTTTAAACAATATTAAAAAATTAAAAACACATGTAGTGGAATTGTTTCTTCTTCTTCGTTTGAAACTAACGTAGGTTTATTATTTTGAGCTTCGTTTTTTATTCGTTTAGTGATGATTGAACAAAAATAAACATACTACGATGATCTACAAAGGACCGCGATCGTAATGATTGTCGTTAGAAGACCCGCGGATAACCGAAACTCGAAATCGAAAAACCGTAAAAACTTGAAACATTGTCGTTTTTGAACCTGTTTGTTAACAATAATAAGAAACACTAAAATAGCCTTAAACCAAAATTGTTCAAGCAAACCGCTGCTAGAAAAAAAACACCAAACCGCTGGCTTATAGTAGCAAACCGCTGTGAGAATTTTGTACTAAACCGCTGCGAGACAAACCGCTGGCAAGAATTTCGAACAAACCGCTATGGACTTTTAAATTGGGTAGAGTTTCGTTTAGGAAAACCAAGAAAAGAGTATAAACCGCTACACCTATAATAAACCGCTGCTAACCAAGCCAAACCGTTTCCTAGTATAATTAGCAAACCGTTGGCTTAAGAAAACTCAACAGGCTGGCAAAATAAAGTACTAAACCGCTGCAAATATGAGTAAACCGCTGGAAGGTTACTTTCAAGGTTAGGACCACTTGATGTACTAGTTTTTGTTCTTTACCTTGATTACGACTAGGAAACAAAAAGAGTACTATTCTAATGCCAAACCGCCGCCTAGAAAGTCTAATACTTAACAAATAAGATTCGAAATAAGCAAATAAGCTACAAACAATTCTGAATAAGCTACTCTTATCATCAATAAGCCACAAAAACAAAGAAAGTACCAGACTTAGTAGAATCAAAGGAGCAAAATCCTTTAAACAATAAGCAAAGTTTTATCCGTTTCGTTTAAAACCCTTTTAACCTTAAAAATAAGCTGAGTTAACTTAAGCTCTAATAAGCTTTAGAAAACACAGATTAGCCACGAACTTAGTTTGACAGTAAGCTAGGTATGGTTTTGTAAAAAAGAAAGAGTGAAAATTTTGTTTTGAAAGAGATACTAAGAAAACCACAAATAAGCGTACGCCAAATAAGCTAAAATATGAAAACAAAAATGGAATCCCATGGCTGAAAAAAAAACACACGTAGCAGACCACTTTTTATGTTTTTCGAATACAGGTAGAGTAGTTTACGAGATATATGTTAGCAAATAAACCACAAACAGTTTGGATGACCAAATGAGTAGAATTAATAACAGCCTAAAAAAGAAAGAATTAAAATACCAATTAGCCGATATGTTTGTGTATGATAACAGCCCAAAGAAAAAAAATACCAAATCTACTTTAGGTAGAAGTAAGCGACGAAAAGAAAAAGGAAAAAAAGAGAAAAATAAGTGGAAAATAAGTTGTCTGAATAAGCTCAAATTAAGCACAACGAAACCACTAAACCCACCCGAGGCGAGTGATACCAATTGTAGGTAACCCATAAATCACTTCACCGTCATAACTTGTGCACGAAATCAAATAAGAAAAGAGAAGGAAGAACTTTGTAAGAGAAAGTAGAAAGAGAAGGTAAATGGTTGAATTCTAATAAGTGTGTGAAATACAAATAAGAACCAACCTTTTTCCATTGTGGAGAAGGGGTATTTATACTCCTTAGCAAATACTTGGACGCCAAGGATAGTAATATAGACCGGGCTCAGGATTACTTGGGCTTTAGCCGATAACATGTGACCAATTAGCTTACATAAACGAGCCCGTTTACCATTTCTAGCCTATTACAACATATAATTAAGTAAAGACCGAGCTTCCATGATTAGTAGATGAGCTTCCTTGTTCGACTCAATATTTTGAGGCTAACAATCTCCCTCGAAGCGAGGCTTCCTGTAGATTCTGAGCTTCCATGTTCAGAAACATATTTTGAGGCTAACAATCTCCCCTAATGTGTGGTCTTCGAATTCCTGAGGTAAGATCTTGAATCTTGCTTCCTTGAACTTCTTGAGATTGCTTTGTTGTTGAGTTCTTGAATCTTTGGTCTTTATTATGTTGTAGGCTTGTTTCTTCATGCTATGTGATCTTTAATATTTAGCCTTTGTCATTGTCTTTCGACTTCGTCTTTGATTCCAAGATCTTTAAATCTTTTCCTTGTTTGTCTTGATCGTCTTTGTCATCTTGCGATATTGTGTCTTGACCAAAATGCTCATACTTTGCATCATTTTTGAAAGCTCTCTAATAATCTCCCCCGAAGCTTGGTTTCTGAGGAGGGATCTTTAATATCAGAGTTTGCGAAAGTTTTGTCTTGAATTCTTGAGCTTTCTTGATTCTTAAATCTTGATGCTTATAGTATGTCTTTGTAGTTTGAGAATGAGCATGTGGTTATGAATTGGACTCTACTGGAATGAGGCTGCAACACCGTCGTTTGTACCTTCATTTCAATGTTAGTGATAAACAACAGATATGGACTAATATTGCTTTGTCATTCGTTAAGATTCGGTTGCACTAACCTCTGATTTCATAGAACCGTTTTACAGTATAAATACTGTACCTGTGATCAGGTAGATTCATAGAATCTCCTTGACAGGGTTTCCAGCTCAAAGCGTAGGATCTTCTAACACAGATGTATTAGATGCACCATGCTTGCTTGTTCTCATTACCGGAACGTCTCAAAGCAGACAACACGGTAAGAGTGAATCATTCACATAGAATCGCACTATCGTTTCTTTCCAGTTGACACAAGTTTAATTCATATAGAATCACACAAGTCACCTACCGAGAGCTTGTTTGATGTTGGCTCAAGCAGGATTTCCATCTTCACTGTGAATACTTAAGTATCACTCGGATGTTCTGGCAAAATCACAAGGATAGCGCGTAAGACTTTTCTTAACAGCTTGTGAACTTATTGGTGTTCAACAAGTGTTTGTCATGGAATGTATCCTAATGATATTTATTTTATTGATCTCTTGGCTCTAGACTCGATTAGTGCGTTTTGATTTTGGTACTCGGAGGCTGGAGCAGACTGCCACCTATTCAATATCAATAATCTCGGAGTGAGATGTCAATAGATAACATGTGTATCTCCGTGAAAAAATGAGATAAGTTTCTGGTGATAGAAACTCGAATGGCTGGGAAGGGTTGTGCATTGCATCATTGGGTCTATGATGTCATTCTTCAATATCAGAATTCATCTTTGTGAAAACCGATAGATTATGTATTGACCAGGTTTCTGCCTAAGGTGTAGGGAGGGATGCTTTCTTTTCACCCTTTATCCATACATTTCTTTTTCATTCTTCAACACTTTTAATACTCTTACCAAGCAGTCATTTATAACACCTTGTTGTGATTGTTTCAGTGTTAGCTCAATCTTAGTCGGCATTATTCCCATTCTCATTCATCTCCAAATCATACATAAGGACTGCTATTTCTAACTATGAATTATCCTTGGGTGGATCCCTCCGGTTCTGGTTGGATCATAGGACTAGTACCTAACCTAACCATCTTATGACTTCAGAATCTTCGGTGGAAAAAAATTTAAGATGTTGGTGGTTATAGATCGTAACATGAAACCTTTTCGAAGAGTATAAACAACACTTTGAGTCTTTTAGATCACTTATTATTTTCAAGATCACATTTTAATTACATTTCTCTTTTTATTTTAAATACTAATTCACTTAGTTTTTGAAATACCTTGTGATTACATTTTTTCATGAAATCTCTTTAGAGAAAACATATTAGCATGATTTATATGGAACATTAACTTGCTCCCCCTTAATTTTACATATGTTTGACACCAAAAAAATGATACCAAGTTGTAAAATGAATATAAAATTAAGGGTTAGCATTGTTGAGCACATAATTTTGAAAGATTATGAATTGTCATTGAAGAATTCTTGAAAAATTATGCTCAACCACTTAATCATCTTATAACATACAATCTATTGAGTAGTCATTATTATTATGGAGTTGTTATTAAGACTTTTTATAATGTGTTGAATACAAAAGAATTGTCATGTTATGATGTATCCAAAATCATTAAAACCTTGTTTTTGAAAAACCCCCCCTCAAACATTGACTCATTTTGAAAATGACACCAAATGTAGAAGAATTGTCTTGTAAAACTTTATGAGGGATGAAGTGTTGAACATATAATTTTGAAAGATTATGAATCGTCAACGAGAAATTCTTGAAAATTATGTTCAACTTTTTGAAAAACCAAATGTTAGAAGACTTCTCTTCTAACTTTAAGGATAAGCGCATTGAAACGTACACTCTCCTTTGTCGTTCGGGTCCGAGTTGCAATCTGAGAGCAATTGCAAGTCATAAAGAAAATTAAAAATGACATGTTTTAAAAACATTTGAAACTCTGTCTCGAACTTATTTACACTCTGTGTCGATGTTATCAAACATTTATAGGTACGTAAATGTTTTCTATTCCAAGAGACATGTCGATAAGATTCTTTTTGGAAATTTTTGATTTTTCTGATTTTATATTTTCTTTTTGAAATTTTATATTTTTGTATCTGTTTTTATATGTTTTATATTTTTGTATTTTGCTTTTTTCAAAAATATTTACAAGTCAATGTTTGAAGAATATATCAAGCAGATTCATTTGCCAGAACCTCCAGTTCTGTTGGAGTCAAACATCTCATACCAATTCGTCTGACAAGATACTAAAACCTATCTTCGGGTAAGGCTTTAGTAAACATATCAGCTAATTGGTATTTAGTTCTGACAAAATACAATTCAATTATACCGTTTTCAACCTGTTCCTTGATAAAGTGATATTGAGTATGGATGTGTTTGGTACGGGAGTGTTGCACGGGGTTGCATGAGATTGCTATGGCTGACTGAGAGTCGCAATACAACAAATTTTTTGTTGTAGTTAAAGCCATAATCCTTAAGCTGTGTCCCCATCCACATTATTTGAGCACAACTTCCAGATAACACCACGTACTCAGCCTCTGCTGATGACATTGCAGTACAGTCTTGCTTCTTTGACATCCAGCTGAATAATTTATCACCTAGGAATTGTATTCCTCCAGACGTGCTTTTGCGAGTATCAATGCATCCGGCATGGTCGGCATCTGAAAAAGCTGTTAGTTCAAAGCCAGAATCCTTCGGATACCAGAGTCCCATGTTAATGGTACCTCTTAAGTATCGAAAGATCCTTTTAACCTCTTTGAGGTGTTTTTCAGTCGGTTTTGCTTGATACCTTTGGTATGTGCTTAATTACACATACCATTTTCCATTAAAAACGGACTTAAGTGACTAAAAACGTACCAAAAATACATTGTATTTGTATGTTTGCATTTGTATTGTGCAGGAAACGGATATTCAAAAAGAAAGCCAAAAACGTCCAAACCAAGCACGGGGTGGAAAAGACAAAGTAAATCCGAAGCCAAAGTCAGTCAAAGTCAAAAGTCAGACACATAAAGAAAATACAACTTGAGGGACTAAAACTGCCAAACCTCAAATTGTATTACAAAAGAAAAAGACAAGGGTCAAAATTGCAAACCGGGCAAAGTAAGTTATAAGAAAGGAGGGGCCAAAGCTGCCAACCTTCCCAAACTCCATCTTCCCGCCCAAAACAAAACCCCGGAACAACTTGGGCATGTCGTCCCATACCTTCTCCCTGCAAAAATACTCAACACCCTAGATAAATCATTTTAACCACTCCTCTATACCCCCCCCCAGTTGTATAAGTGCCAAGTTGGCAATCCCTCACCATTCCCAAGGTTTTTCGATGGCTATGATTGACTCCAAAGAAGCACAAAAGATATTAAAGGCTAGGATTTGTTTTAAAATCTCCTCACACAACAAGCACACTTGGTTTTATCTCCAAAAAGAAACACAGAAGAAAGAAGTCCAAGAGAAGAAGACTTCGGCTATAAATAGACCCTTTTGTAAGCCTTTGAGGCATCTTAGGAACTAGTTAATGTTAGTTTTTAATTTTTAATACAACTTAGCTTATTTTCAGTCATTTACAGTGTTAACTTTCCGCTTTGTAACACTTTCCAGTTTTAATGCAAATTTAAGTTTTTAAGTCAATTTACAATTCCAAGTGTTAAGTTTCTTAATTGTGCTGTTTTGAGTTCAAAAAGCTCCCAATACAGCTTATTTATAAGCTGTTTTCATTAAGTAAAACTAAAAAGTTAAGTAGTTAAGAGAAAATCACGAAAATCACTCTCAATACACCACAGCTTACTTTATGGATGATAAGCCAGTTCTGGATGGGCTTATGGACTCTTACTAGCTTGTTTTATGCAAGCTAGAGCTTTTAGATACTTGGTTTAGCCCTGTTTTGATCAAGGGTGTTGTGAGTTTCTCTTTTTCTTGTTTTCTTATTTATTGTAGAACTGCTTATTAGTGCTTATTCTTGACTAAAACCTGTTTATAAGTATTCTATTTTGTTATTTAACAACCTGTTTTTAATAATTAAGGACACATCAGCTTTAATATAAAAAAGGAAAAAATGATTTGTGAAAACTGTTGGGGAGTATTTGAAACTAACAGTACTAAACCATATTGTTAGTACTTTAGTTCATTTTGGGATTTTAAAACTTGACAGTAATAACTTTAAGCTACCAGTCCAACTCCAAGTGTTACTGTTAGTTTAAAAACTGTTTGTAATGGTGGTTCAATTTTAGCTTATCAGCTTATTATTTGGCTTATTTGAAATTTCCTAGCTTTTTAGAATTGATTAACCATTTTCCTTTACTGTCTTAGGAGTATGTGATTTATGTTTATTTTCTTTTTTTCAGGTATTTTTCAATAGTGTATCCAGTTTGTAGTTTTTTTAGCTTATTGCCATTAAGTTTATTCTAGTTGCTCAGTCTTATTACTGGAGTGCTTATTAGGGTTAGTTAAATATCTGTTTTAGCTTAATTGCTTTTTCTTGTTCATTGAACTAACAGTCTAACCTTAAGCAACCAGTTACTAACTGATAGATAGCAGTACTAACTCCAAGTTAGTACTGTTGGTTAATACTGTTAGTACCGTTGTTAGTACTGCTGTGTTTTTCTTGTTTAATTAGTTTAATTGCTTGTTGAATTTGCTTATTTAGAGTTAGTTTAGCTTAGTTAATTTATCTTAAGCTTATTTGATCTTATTTGTATCTTTGTGTAAAAGTTTTAAGTGTTTTTACCATTTCTAGCTTTTATTCTTGTTCCAGCTTATTTTCTTTGCTTATTTTTATGTGCATTTGCTAATTAGGTTTAGTGCTCAATCATAATCTTATCCTTGTCATATTCAAACACCAATCATCAATCGTCTTTCGATTTTCCATCTCTAGCCTCGTTGGGACATAACGACCCGGGAACACTCTATACTGCTTCCGGTTTTCATTGGTCTCGCGTGATTTCGTCCCTTGTTGTGTATTTATACATGTTTGTATTTGTTTACATATTTAAGGGGTGAGTTCGCGCGAACCAAATTTTGGCGCCGCTGCCGGGGAGGCTGAAAAACGATTATCGTTACTTTTGATAATTTGTATTTATCTGTTAATATTTTCTTTATAAAAACATAAAAAGTACAAAAATATTTTTCATTTTCTTTTACTAGTATAATTATCATCTAAAAAACGAAAGAAAACCAGGAGTAAAATATAAAAACATTTTTCCATAAAAGGAATAAAAATCACAAATGGTAAAATTACCAAATATATATTCTCAATTTGAGGTATTATCATAATAAATTCCGGTGAACTTGTTGGTTCCCAATCGAACAAAAGATTTAAAAACTTGCCATTTGTGTCTCTTACGACATACGGCTCACTTGAAAGTTTTAAAACAGTTTAAAGTGGGTATAAGGAGGGTTGTTCCTAGGAACTACGACCCGAAAGGAGAAATAAGCTTCGCGCTATTCCTACTCCTCCGCTCACCTGTGCGTTTATCTTTTTGAGAGCTACCGTGAAGTAAGTAGATTATTTGGTAGAAGTTGTCTTATCTCATTGTCCGGTAAAATACATTGTGAATAATCATTAAATAATAAAAATAAAAAAAAAATTTATAGTTGTAAATTTTCTTTTTTTAATTTCTTTTTTGTGCATGCGAAATCGATCTTCAAGCCCGTTAAACGTCGACAACAACAGTTCCTCGAATCTTGTTGGACTTCCATAGATACGATGGCTGATTATCGAAACTATGCAGGATTGCTCCTAGGCTCCCACGCAGGGTTTACGAGGATGCAATTGTTGTTCCTGAAATCGAGGCAGCAAATTTTGAGATCAAGCATGGGTTACTAACTCTTGTTCAGAATAAGCAGTTCTTCGAACATGACAAAGAGGACCCACATGCCCACATCCGTTACTTCAATAAAATCCACCTCTACTTTGAGTATCTCCTAATGTCCGACCTACATCATTTAAGTTGATGCTTTTTCCTTTCTCTATCGAGGGGCAGCCCGATATGGCTTGAGAAAGAAACACCTCGATCAATTCAAACATGGATGATATAGTTGCTAATTCATCATTCAGTTTTTCCCACCTTCTTAAAAGACAAATCTTCGGAACGAAATTACCAATTGTCAAATAAAGATTGATGAGTCCGTTTAGTGAGGCTGGGTGATCGATTCAAGTCTTCTCCAGAAGGCATGTCCAATCATGGGATTCTCGGACTTCACCAACTGGTTACATTTTTCCTAATGCACTTAAATGTTAATGATCAAGACTCTTTGAAACTCCGTCCCAGGTGGTAACTTTATTGGGACAACAGGCCGCTAATTGCTCAAGCATCATAAAGAGCAAGTCCAAAGTTCGTCACTCCCGAAACAAAGCCATTGTTGCTAAGGTAAGTACGAGCGCTTCCACCTCCGGAGTATCTCCCGATGTTGCTGAATTGAAAGATATGGTTAGAGCTCTACTTCTCGACAAGCAGACATCTCCAGTTCCAGCTCCCGCTCCCGTAAAAGCGGTTGAGCAAAGTTGTGTTACCTGCGGTGGTGCCCACTCATATCGTAATTGTTCGGCTACCGATAGCAACAATTACCGAGATAACATCCAAGAATACGTCTCGCAAGCAGCCGCAGCAAATTTCAACCAAGGAAATTCCGGTTACCGTCCGCCAAACGATGGGCAACCAAATCAGAACCAACCCGGTTTCCTCCCATGCCAACACAACAGCCAAGCAAACAATCGAACTCGTTGGAACCAAAACCAAAAAGTGGGACAGGCTATAACCAGGGTAAAAATCCAATGACACCAGGTTTCAACACAAATGACCCAAGGTATCAAACCCCGGTTAATCAACACCAGCTTACCAAGCTCCCGCTCACACTCAAGTTCGCGGTAGGTCAAAACTGATTTTGAGAGTATGTACAAGGGTTGATGCGTTATGCAAATATTGCAAAACCAAATGTTCCAACTAAACCGACTTGCTCACCAAAATAGTAAATTCCAAACCAAAGTTCTACTCAAGTTCGGGTTCTCATCCTAGCAACACCATTGCTAACCCGAAGGGTGAATTGAAAGCAATCACCACCAGTAGCGGTGTTTCATAGGATGGACCTCAAATTCCACCTCCGGTGGTGGAAGTTGATACCGAGGTGACAAAGGACACGGTGCATTCCTAAGCGGAAGTACCCAAAGAAGTCAACCTCCGATAGTCCAAGTTGATCGAACCAGTTGTCTTGCCTAGAACCAAAAACAACTTTGACCATATCAATTCAGGTAAACAAAGGAGAATATTCCGCGAAAGGACGACCTTTTAGCTTTGAAATTTATGGAAATTTTTCGGAATCTCCACTTCGAGCTGAGCTTCGCGGATGCTCTCCTACACATGCCTAAGTTTGCACCGATGTTCAGAAAGCTTTTGAATAACAAAGACAGATCTTGGAATTAACCAAAAATCCGGTTAATGAAAAATTGCTCGGCAGTCATCCTAAAAGACATTTCTTGAAAAAATTAGAGACCCGGGTAGATTTCTTATACCGTGTGATTTTCCAGAGTTGAATGAATGTTTGGCCCTGGCAGATCTCGGTGCAAGCATCAATCTAATGCCACTCTCCGTTTTTGAAAAGCTTAATCTCCAGAGACTGACCAAAACCAGGATGGTACTCGAGTTAGCCGACCGATCGACCTCTCTACCACCGGCATAGACGAAGATGTTTTTGTTGAAGGTTGGAACCTTCTACTTTCCTGACGATTTTGTGGTAGTTGACTATGATGCCGGACCCTTGAGTCCCGTTGATTTTAGGAAGACATTTTTAAGTACGGCGCAGAGCCTTGATTGATGTTACACGAGTTGAAAAGATGACTTAAGACTATGAAGACCAATCCGTGGACTTTCAATTAGGTGATACAAACTAATTTCTCCTAACGATGCCATGGAATCAGTTAACAAGGTTCGACTTTATTGATATAGCTTGTGAGGAATATTCTCAAGAGATTTTAGGTTTCTCGGAAGTATTAGCAAATGGAAATTCCACTCCTTCCTTTGAAAATGATTGTTGATACAACTTCCTCCCACCCTCACTCATTCGAGGTTAGTGATATCAATTCTTGAAGAAATCGAAGCTGAACTTTCTGTTAATTCGTATAGTCAGGAATTGATGATGTCGTTGTGATCCGAGAAGGACATTCTTCTTCTTGAAGCTATCCTAAATAGTGAGCCCTTATCACCACTTCCCAACCATGCAAATTATTTTCCTGGGGATAGAAAAGAACTTAAGATTTGTGAAGCCAAAACCGATGAAACATCAATTGATGAACCTCCCGAGGTCGAGCTCAAGGACCTACCTCCCCACCTCGAATATGCATTTTTAGAGGGTGACAACAAGTTACCAGTCATCATTGCTAAAGATTTGAGTGTTTGGGAGTAAGCCGCTCTCATAAGTGTGCAGTCCCACAAGCGAGCCATGCTTGGAAAAATCTCCGATTCAAGGGAATCTAACCCGGAATTTTGTACTCAAAAATTCTAATGGATGAGGATACAACACCAGCGGTCAAACATCAGAGTAGGTAAACCAAAATCCACGATGTCATAAAAAAGAAGTTGAAAAACTTATTGACGCTGGATTATTTACCTTATCTCAGATAGTCCCTGGGTAAGCCCGGTACACTGTGTACCAAAGAAAGGTGGTTTTACCGTAGCTGAGAATGAGCAAAATGAGTTGATCCCAACTCGATTAGTTACGGGATGACGTGGTATGCATTGACTACCGAAATTTATGAGGCCACCGAAAAAGACACTTTCCACTACCATTCATGGACCAAATGCTCGAGAGGCTTGCGGGAAATGAATACTATTGTTTTCTCGATGGTTTCTCGGGTTATTTTCAAATACCCATCGACCCAAATGATCAGGAAAAGACAACATTTACTTGCCCATACGGAACATTTGCCTACCGCCGCATGCCCTTTGGCCTCTGCAATGCACCAGGCACATTCCAGAGATGTATGATGGCAATCTTCCACGGACATGATCGAAATAAACGATAGAAGTGTTTATGGGATGACTTTTCGGTTTTTGAAGATCTTTACTACTGCCTACCCATTTGGAAAAATGCTTAAACGGTGTGAATCACCAATTTAGATCTAAATGGAGAAAAAGCCAATTCATTTTAGTAAGTATTGTACTTTGACATAAAATCTCCAAGTCAGGAATTTACTTCGATCTATTAATATTTACGTAAACGCAACTCTCCCTAATCGACTACATTAAAAAGTTTTCCTTAGTTTTCAATTTCCAATTCTTTTTAATAAATAATCTAATCCATAATATCACCAAAAATCCTTCCATACCAAATGTAATATAAAAAAAAAAACCAAAACCCCCCCCCCCCCCCCCCCCCCCCCCCCCCCCCCAAAATTTTAAACCTTTTATTTATAATCCCCCCCCCCCCCCCCTTTTTTTTTTTCCCCCCCCCCCCCCCCTTTTTTTTTTTTTCTTTTTTTTTTTTTTCCTTTTTTTTTCTCGAAAAAGAGACTCGTTTTATTTCTCCAAAGAGTGTATTGAAGCATTTAACACTCTAAAAAAGAATCTAACTGAGGCTCCAATCCTGATTGCCTCCAGATGGACATGAACATTTGAAAACTTATGTGGATGCTCAAGCGGATTTTGCTTTGGTTGCGGTCTTGGGGCACGTCATGAGAAAAAAATTTCAGGCCATCTTACATTATGCAAGTAAAACAATGAATGAGGCGGAATCACGTTACACCACGACAGAGAAAGAAATGTTAGCCGTGGTGTACGCATTGAAAATTCCGATCTTACCTTGTCATGTATTAAACAAATGCATATGTATACGGATCATTCAGCCCTCAAGTATTCTCTTTTGTAAGAGATTCTAAGGCGAGATTGCTCGATGGGTTCTGGCTTCCGTCAAGAATTCGACTTTGATGTAGTTGACACGAAAGGAGCTGAGAACCTAGCGGCTGATCATCTATCACGATTAGAGAATCCTCACAAGAATGAGCTCGATCCAAAGGAGATAAATGAAAAGTTTCCTCTTGAAACTCTTAGTTCGATTGCTGTTCTTGATGCTAGTACCCCATGGTTTGCTGACATCGCAAACTACCATGCGGGAAATTTCATGATCAAAGGGATGTCAACCCAGCAGAAAAGAAAATTCTTCAAAGACGTCAAACACTACTTTTGGGACGACCCCTTCTTGTTTAAGATATGTGCGGATCAAGTAATTCGGCGTTGTGTTTTGGGGCAGGAAGCTTTTGACATTCTCAAAGCTTGCCACAGTGGACCCACTGGGGGACACTACGGTGCCAATTACACAGCTAAAAAGATCTTCGATTCAGGTTTCTATTGGCCCACGATCTACAAGGATGCCCACGACTTTGTCACCCGATGTGACATTTGTCAACGTCAAGGCAAAATTTCGCAACGTGATGAGATGCCACAAAACTCTATCCAAGTTTGCGAAATCTTTGACATGTGGGGCATTGATTTTATGGGGCCATTCCCGTCTTCAAGAGGGAACAAATATATACTCGTGGCCGTCGATTACTTGTCAAAATGGGTTGAAGCAAAAGCGCTCCCCACCAATGACGCCCGAGTTGTTTGCAAATTTCTTAAATCTCTCTTCGCCAGATTCGGTGGCCCCTCTTGCTATCTTAAAAGTGATCGCGGAAACCCATTTTTGCAATGACCAATTTGCAAAGGTTCATGCTTAATACGGAGTCTCATCATATCTCACCGCGTATCATCCACAAACAAGTGAGACACTGTTGATGTAACCATCGTGGTTTGAAATGAATTCTTGAACTGGCGTGGCAAAAATCGTGCTTCTTGGTAGGATAAATTAGATGACCACTTGGGCTTTCCGCAAGTTACAAAAACAACCATAGGGTGTACTCCTCATACAAGTTAGTGTACGGGAAGGGCATGTCATCTTCTGATTGAGCTCAAGCACAAAGCCTACTGGGCCTTAAAACATACAAACTTTGACCTGAAAACCGCTGGTGACCATAGGAAAGTTCAGCTGAATGAACTTAATGAGCTCCGTGATGAAGCTTATGAGAACTCTTTGATCTATAAAGAAAAGACAAAGAGGATTCACGACTCTAAGATCAAGAACCGCGTTTTCAACGTCGGTGATCGAGTCCTCCTCTTTAACTCTAGATTAAAGATTTTCTCAGGAAAGCTTAAAACCCGCTGGTCAGGACCATTCACTATAACCCAAGTTTTTCCATACGGCACCGTCGAGTTATCCCAAAACTCCGGGCCAAATTTCAAAGTGAATGGTCATCGTTTAAAGCACTACTTTGGAGGGGACGTACCACAATTGGTAGTCCCAGATCTCCAGACCTTCCCTAATGTCCAATAAATTCAGGTGACGGGTCAAGCATAGCGACCTTAAACAAGCGCTTGTGGTAGGAACCCACATGTGCTTATTCGAGGTATTGTGTAAAAATGAATAAGTGTTTTCTTGTTGTGTGGAGGCTCGCCTCTTCCATTACCCGTGTTTCGTGTTTGTGTTGTTAATTGTCCAGGATTGCCCGGATTGTGAAGACTCCCGTGCTTGTATTTTTATCAAGAGTTTCACATCCTCAGCTTTATTTTGGGAATCCAGTATCCAAATCTAATCGACTAACGTTTTATCTTTTGGCACACTTAATAAACGGCCTTAGATTTACGTAGGTACCCCTTTCAAAACATCGAGGACGATGTTTAGTTCTAGTATGGGGGGGGGGGGATCTTTGATTTGATTTTGCCTGTAGCCGTTGTTATCACGTAATCCCGTTTTTACCACAAATTTTTTTTTTGCAAAAATACCAAAAAAAAAGAAAAAAATTTAAAAATTTTCAAAAATAAAATAAGTGTTTTGTCACAGTTTCGACTCTCCTAATGGGTAGAATGAGAATAATTTTTGACTCGATCGGGCGTGTTGAGCCCTAGCTAGTTCCTCAATTGTAGGCTAAGCTTTCACGAATTCTATTGCTTCGAATTTTAATAAGGTGAAGAACAAGAAGTGATAGAGTTAAATATAAGTTTATGTGCTGAGCAAGATTCTTCTAAAGCTTATATGAGTAACTTTGTGGTTTTTTCTCCGTTAGCTTTAATCCACCTAATCATACGTGCTCATTTCAATTCAACTAAGTCAATCGATGTTTTTAGAAAAAGCTTCAAATTTGTAACTTGATTCTTTAAAGCGAGGTTTTTCTATTCTTAGTGATTTGAAAGATAAAATGCCAAAGAAGCATGAATGAAATATGAATGCAAAAATGCATGAATATTGAAATTATGCCAATGAAGCATACATTTGAGTATATGGAGCAAGTAAAAATAGTCGTGACTATCCAACTCGCTTAACCACGAGGTGGGGGTTCAAACTAAGACATCTTTACTTCTAGGGATTTGGTGTGTTATGATATCTCACCAGGAAGCGAGGTCTAGGTGAGGGTTCAAACTAAGACACCTATCCTTAGCCATATTAGGAAGAAGGTGTTGATGTGATTTCCCACTACGCTAGCAACGGGGTGGGTTTTCAAACTAAGAACACCGGTCGTTGGTTGTGATATCCTACTAGGGAGCGAGGCCTAGGTAGGTGTTCGATTCTAAGACAAGCAATTCCTAGCTTAAGAACTTATGATTATCGATAATGAAGATGTTGCAAAAAAGTTCTACAGTTAAATTTTCGTTCTTTAAAATCAAGTTGCAAGGTCCTAAAAAGTTGTTGCTTTGAGTCTTGATTCATCTTGAATTACGACTATGAAAATAAGTTGATCTATGGTTGAGTCGAAATGAGCACACACATTTAAATCATATATCCATGTCGGGAGTTAAAAGTTCACAAGTCATAAGTATGAGTGCTTAACATTTAGACTTATATTGACAAATGATCTTGTTTAATTGCTTGGTTTGGATCTAGTGAAAAATCGGGGACGAGATTTATCCGTCAGGACATCGTAGATTATTTCTATGGGCGTTCTCATTCTTGATCCAGTGTTTACAAAATAAAGGAAGTCGAACAGGCAGTCAAGAAAAGAAAAAGGAAAATCCAAAAATATTAGAGATAGTTAGTGTACATATAAAGAAATGGTGAAAACGGGACTTGTCGAAACTATTGATTCTTTAGTTCCCCTTGACGAACACCTTGCTACTTTTCGAGGTAATTAATCGAGGGGGATTAAGATTCTTGGTTTCTTGAGTGTTTACTTCATAACATTGGCGTGAGGGAACAGGCAATAGCCTTAGTATGGGGGATTTTGGTATGTGCTTAATTACACATAACATTTTCATTTAAAAGGACCTTAAGTGTACTAAAAACGTACAAAAATACTTGTATTTATATGTTTGCATTTGTATTGGTGCAGGAAACGGAATATTCAAAAGAAGCCAAAATTGTCAAACAGGCACGGGGTGGAAAGACAAAGTATAATCCGAAGCCAAAGTCTGTCAAGCAAAAGTCAGACCATAAAGAAATAAACTTGGAGGACTAAAATGCCAACCCTCAAATTGTATTACAAAGGAAAGACTAGGTCAAAAATTGCAAACCGGGCCAAAGTAATGTTATAAGATAAGGAGTGGCCAAGCTGCCAAAACATTCCCAAATCCATCTTCACGCCCAAAACAAAAACCAGGAACATCTTGAGGCATGTGTTCCCATACCTTCTCCCTGCAAAAACACTAAACCACCCTTAGATAATCATTTTCAAACACTTCCTCTACACCCACCCCAGTTGTATAAGTGCCAGTTAGCAATCCCTCACCATACCCAAGGTTTTTCGATGGCTATGATTGTTCCAAAGGAAGCACAAAGATATTAAAGGCTAGGATTTGTTTTTAAATTCCTCAACACAACAAGAACACTTGGTTTTTATCTCCAAAAGAAAACACTGAAGAAAGGAGTCAAGAGAGAAGACTTCGGTATAAATAGACCTTTTGTAAGCCTTTGATGCATCTTATGGAAACTAGTTAATGTTAGTTTTTATTTTTATACAAACTTGCTTATTTTCAGTCATTTACGTGTTATAACTTTCGCTTTGTAACACTCTTCATATTTTTAATGCAAATTAAGTTTTTAAGTCCAATTTTACCAATTTCCAAGTGTTAAGTTTCTTAATTGGTTGTTTTGTGTTCAAAAAGCTATCAATACAGCTTATTTATAAGCTGTTTTCATTAAGTAAAACTAAAAGTTAAGTCAGTTAAGAGAAAAATCACGAAAATCCTCTCAATACACACAAACTTACTTTATGGATGTTAAGCCTGTTCTGGATGGGCTTATGGAAATCTTACTGCTTGTTATGCAAGGGTGTGTTGAGTTTTCTTTTTCTTGTTTTCTTATTTACTGTAGAACTATTATTAGTGCTTATTCTTGACTAAAACATGTTTATAAGTATTCTATTTTGTTATTTAACAATCTGTTTTTACTAATTAAGAACCAAATCAGCTTAATATAAAAGAAAAATGATTTGTGAAAACCTTGAGGTGTATTTTGAACTAACAGTACTAACCCCTAGTTAAGTACTTGCTTATTTCATTTTTAGGATTTTAAAACTAGCCGAGATACTAACTTATAGCTACCAGTACTAAACATCCAAGTTAGTATGGTTAGTTTAAATGTTAGTACTGGTGGTTTTTTTAGCTTATCTGCTTATTATTTATGCTTATTTGGATTTTTCCTTAGTTTTTAGAGTAGATTAAACAATTTTCCTTTACTGTCTTTAGGAGTAAGCTTATTTAAGCTTATTTTCTTTTTTTCATGGAATTTTTCAATTGGATGTATCAGTTTGTAGCTTTTTAGCTTATTTGCCATTATAGTTTATTCTAGTTGCTCATTCTTATTACTGAGTGCTTATTAGGGTTAGTTAAATATCTGTTTTAGCTTATTTGCTTATTTCTTGCTTCATTGAACTAACAGTACTAACCTTAAGCAACCAGTACTAACTTGAAACTAGCAGTACTAACTCCAAGTTAGTACTGTTGGTTAATACTGTTAGTACCGTTGTTAGTACTGCTGTGTTTTTCTTGTTTAATTGATTGTCGAATTTGCTTATTTAGAGTTAGTTTAGCTTAGTTAATTTATCTTAAGCTTATTTGATCTTATTTGTATCTTTGTGTAAAAGTTTTAAGTGTTTTTACCATTTCTAGCTTTTATTCTTGTTCCAGCTTATTTTCTTTGCTTATTTTTATGTGCATTTGCTAATTAGGTTTAGTGCTCAATCATAATCTTATCCTTGTCATATTCAAACACCAATCATCAATCGTCTTTCGATTTTCCATCTCTAGCCTCGTTGGGACATAACGACCCGGGAACACTCTATACTGCTTCCGGTTTTCATTGGTCTCGCGTGATTTCGTCCCTTGTTGTATTTCTACATGTTTGTATTTGTTCACATACTTAAGGGGTGAGTTCGCGCGAACCAACCTTGCACAATAACATATTGCTTGCACTATATCTGGTCTACTTGATGTCAGATACATGAGTGACCTGATTTTACTATGGTAGTCAGTTTGGTCAACGAGTTTTCCACTCAAGTCTGCATCTAATTTAGGTTTAGTAGCCATTGATGCTCCAACTGTATCACATTTTTCCATACCATGTTTTTAAGTATTTCTAAAGCGTACTTGGCCTGATTGATAAAGATACCTCTTTGGGATCGGTGTATCTAATGTCCTAAAAAGAATTTCATTTCCCCCATTAAGGACATCTTAAATCTACTATGCATTAATTTTTCAAATCGTTTAGAAAATTTAGGGTTTGTAGACCCAAAATAATGTCATCGACGTAAATTTGCACAAGTAAAATGTCCTTCTCATATCTTATCGTGAATATAGGGTCAATGGTACCTTTAGTAAAGCATTTGGACATCAGGAAATTTGAGAGTTCATCATACAGGTCTCGGAGCTTGGTTTCAATCCATAAGGAGCTTTCCTTAGATGGTAAACTTTTTCTGGATGATCAGGATCAACGAACCCATCTGGTTGTGCAACATAAACCTCCTCCTTTAGTGGACCATTAAGAAAAGCCGTTTTCATGTCCATCTGATAGATTGGAAAAGACTTATGTGCAACATAGGCGACGAAAATCCGAACAGCTTCCAAGCGAGCAACTGGAGCAAATGATTCCTCGAAATCAATACTCTCTTCCTGAGCATAACCCTTAGCTACAAGTCGTGTCTTATTGCGAATTACAGTTTTGGTTTATTCCTTTTTGTTCTTCCATAACCACTTTAGTTTGATTACGTTCTTGCCAAAGGGTTTGTCAACGAGTTCCCAGACTTAGAGTCTGTCAAATTGATGAAGCTCTTTCTACATTGCTTCTATCCATGCAGAATCAGCCATTGCTTCCTTAATGGTTTTTTGGTTTAAGCATACTTACGGTGAGCTGCAGAAAAACATACACATTTCAGGTCTGTTGCAAGTTGTGGCCTTGTTTGCATGCTGGATGGATTTCCACGAACTTGTTCTAGCGGGTGATTTTTTGTCCATCGGTATTTGGAATCGCGTGGTTGATAAAAGGTATGCATATTTGAATTATCAATGTTGCGTGAGGAAGACTCAGCAATTTCTTGTACCGGTGTGCAAAAAGGATTGATAAATTCTTCTTGTTGGAACTGTGAATCTTCTGCTTGATTATCGTTGTTTTCCTCAGCATTAACATTTGTTTGAGTTGTTGGTTCTGTTGAAGATTGAATATTCGTTGTAGGTGTTGTGTCTTGTTGTTTAGAATTATCGGTGGGAGAAGAAGAATTGTTGACACTTGAAGTACCTGTAGTGAAAAATTCATCATACAAAGGACTAAAAAGAAGATCCAACACTTGTTGTGACGGGACTGTTGTATCAGCTATAGGAGAAACATTTTGTAGTTGGGGGACAAGGCCAGAGTTGTCATAATCTGACGCCTTTTGTCGTTGGGGAACGAGGCCTGAAGTGTCATTAGCAACAAACGTCTCTGACATCTCTTTGATTTCATCAAATTTGAGACGTATGGATTCAACTATCAATTGAGTTCTCTTGTTGTAAACACGATATACCTTAGACTGAGTGGAGTATCCTACCAAAATGCACGGATCCCCTTTTTCTTTTATCTTATCCAGATTTTCACCATCTCTGGTTAGGTAACAAGTGCAACCAAAAATGTGAAGGTGTTTAATTGAAGGTTTCCTGTCATTGATGATGTGATATGCCATTTTCTCATGTGTCGGGATGATGATAGATCTGTTTTGAGTATAGCATGCGGTTGCAATTGCTTCAGCCCAAAAGAATAAAGGAAGTTTAGAAGCTAAAAGCATCGTTCGAGCAGCCTCAACCAGAGTACGGTTTTGTCTTTCGACAACGCCGTTCTGTTCAGGTGTTCGAGGAGTGGAAGTTTGATGCTCAATTCCTTCTTCTTTGAAGAATGCATGGAGTGTCTTGTTTAAGAACTCTGTGCCTCTGTCAGTTCGAACAGAAATTACTGGGGCTTGAAGATTTCGTTGAATCATTGTGAGGAAATCTTTTAGAACTTCTGGTGTTTCATCCTTGGATCTTAGAAATAGAGTCCAAGTATATCTGGAGTAGTCGTCTACAATTACCAGAATATATTTCTTCCCATTTATGCTAGCAACCCGCATTGGACCACATAAGTCCATATGAAGCAAATTTAACCGTCCTTTTAAACTTGGAATAGTCTTTGTCTTGAATGAACTTCTTTTTGCTTTACTCACTTCACAAGAGGAACATAGTTGATCCTTGACATATTCAATTAGTAAACTATCACGGGACATCCTTGTTGAAAGCAAGGTTGATGTAGTCTAAGTAAGATTGAGAAGTCTTCTGAGGCCATAACCATGCTTGAGTTGGTGAGGCTTTAGCCATGAGACAGATTGGAGTTGATGAAGTAGTTTCTTGAAGGGAAATTGTATAGAGATCAGATCCACGGTTACCGGTGAGTAAATCGTTTCCCTGAAGATCTCTAACGAAACACGTAGATTTCCGGAAAGCAACCTCCAAATCCGCATCACAAAATTGACCAACCGAGAAGAGATTGTGATTGAGGCCTTCGACGTAATAAACCCTGTTGATCATGATATTTCCTTGAACCAAATCTCCATAACCAAGAATTGGAGCAAATTG
The DNA here is from genome assembly GCA_026074375.1 of Tanacetum coccineum. NCBI lineage: Eukaryota > Viridiplantae > Streptophyta > Magnoliopsida > Asterales > Asteraceae > Tanacetum > Tanacetum coccineum. The sequence continues at coordinate 32,269 of BQNB010068830.1, forward strand.
ATCATTGCCAAAATGAACGGTACCCAGATATTTTTCAACAAAATTGCACAGCAGTGTTAGATTGCCCGTCATGTGCTTTGTGCATCCAGAGTCAACAATGAATAGGATGAGTTGTACAATCTGCAAGAGAATTAGAGGACGATGGAATACATGACAAATTGGATCCTAAAGTATTTGTGAGTTTCAAGACATTAGTTATCCTAGATGCATTATCTATAGCGAAACTAACTCTCTTTTGCAAATTCTCATTCCTAACTTTAGGCACCCATTTCTTTTTTGTCTTAGGAACCCATTTATATCCTGATGGGCATTGTTGTTCTATCCACCATTTCCATGCCTTATTAGTTTTCTCATACAACATCCTATAGTAACTCTTAGAATTTGTGATAGTGGATTCTGATGCAACTGTTTTCTTATGGTATGTTGCAACAGATTTGTTCGCTTGACTTTTGGGTTTCCTAGTACTAATAGGCACTACTTTAGGCTTCTTAGTTCTAGCATTCACGTCATTCAAAAACTTAGATACACAAGCATCATGATTCGAATTGAACACACATTTTCCACAAGTAGCACAAACAGCATTAACATTCAAAGTTCTGGAATTTAAACTGTCATTACACGCAGTTACAGACTTTGTTTGATTAGAAATACTAGAAATCCTAGGGTGTTCTTCTACTTCAGTCTTCTTAAACTTCACATGACTAGTGTTTGGCACGACCTTATCTTTCATTTGATTGCTCCTAGGCTGTGGTCTGCTAACATTAGTTTTGTGAGCTACTCCTGTAGACGTAGACACGCGAGGATTAGTATTCCTAGAAGTCTGAGTCAACTGTGGTGCTCTAGTTTGTGTGGTACTACTTGCAATTCGATACATGCCTGGTTTAATCACATTTGTGTTACTGACAGCTTGCGTTGCTGTTTGAGGCAAATTCTATGGAGTGACTGGTTTTGATAAACCCTCTGACTCATTAGTTTTTAAAACCGACGTTTTATTTGCAAAATTTTTCTCTTAAGAGAGTCTGAAAAAGGAGCCGGTTTTCTTGAAACTGGTGGTTTTGGAATCCTTTGAGCATTTGGTTGTCGAACAACAGATGGTTTATCAAACTTGGGTTTCCACATATTTTCCTTTGCATTTTTCAATGAGTTTCTTTAACTCACATATTGCAATGTTCTTGTCTTGTAATTGAGCTTTCAAATCTTGTATTTCAAAATATTGTTCACGTTCTTTTCAAAATACATTTGACCCTTTTTCTTTGCAAACTATGTCATTTTTCAATTGTTCTTGACATTGTTGTAAAGCTATTTCAAGAGAAATTGAGTGTTTTTCTAATTTAGCAAAACTTCGTAAAAGCTCAATGTAAATCTCTTTACTTACAAATTCAATTTGTTCAGAAAGCTTTTGTGCAAGACAGTCACATTCCCTGACTTTATGAAGATATA